>WJQU01003183.1:0-45167 GCA_029228625.1 Pseudolycoriella hygida
ATCCGGGAATAGAGAAAGAAGTCTGGCGCCAAAACGTTCCTTATGTCAAAATGTAGGTGCCACTATTTTAACTCAAGGAATTGCGTTTGTACACGGCTCCCTTACAAAATCCAGAGGCGGCAAGTTACAGACGAAACGAACGTGGAACAAAGTCAGTAAGGGCGACGTTACTTCACCATAAGTCGCGTTCAGCAGGTTTTTATGTTTGTTTTTGTGTATGTGTATGGCTTCATAAAATTCAATTTTCCAATGGTCTCTTACTTCTTGTACAAGTTTTAGGTCACGTGTAGGTCATGTGTATTTTATGTTTTGAGCTGAAGATATGTTAACCTACAGCAGCCTTTTTTTTTTCCAGTGCGCTGAGTTTACGTGTTCATTAAATCTAACAAACAGTTTTCGTATGTCATTCCAATATAAATCCTGCCGCAACAGCTGCACTGGATCCGGTAAATTTCAGACTTATGCAAATCTAACTGGGGATCTTTAATTGAACCTCAAAGTTCCTGCATTTCTCCAACCAACTCCTTCCAATGTGTCAACTGCTAAATTTCAATTCACGTTTTCCACTAATACGTTTATAAAAGGGATCTTCTTCCCCTTCTCTCTCTCTCACTATCTCTATCGTTAATTTTACGGCGTTCGGCTTAATTTTATTCATTGTCTTCGAAAAATTGTTTGTTTGTTTCGAATTTTCTAGCGTTATTTATCGCAAAAAAGTCGTCGACAAACCGTTTGTACACTCTGGGAAAAGATGAACTTTTAACTATCGACATCTCAAATTTACACATGTACACTTCTGCCACAAAACTAGAAAGAGTTTCCAATGCTCGTTTTGTCTGTCTGGACATACACCACTGATTTCTAAACTGGAAAATGTTCTGTTTCACCTCCTTTAAGTACCTTGGAATTCAGATCAGTCAGTTTTCGAAGGCCATCTTTGAATAGGATTTTGGGGCAATAAAAGGAAAGTATGGTCAGAGCGATACGTTCAGGCATGTCGCTTCAGAGAATTTAAGCAATGGCGTGTTCACATCTACACTACTCGAAATGATAGCGCTGCTGTTCGACAAGTGTCTAGACCAAGAAATAATTGTGGAGGCATGGACAGACTCAATAATCACCCTGCTGCACAATAAAGCAGATACCACCAAGCTCGAAAATTATCTGCCTATCTGTTTGCTATCACAAATTGTTTATGAAAGTGATGACGAAAAGAACCACGAAGAAACTACTGGATTACTATCAACCTACAGAACAAGCTGGCTTCCACTCCGGATATAGCACGAATGACCATCTGCAGTAGGGTGGTCCAGAAAAATGTAAGGTATGGGGCCCCAGCGCTTAAACGATTCTAAATGTGTCCCTGATAAAAATTGTCTATGGAGCCGACTTGATCTGAAGTGATTTAGGTGGTGCTCAAGAGCAAAATAGTAAAAAAATCGCGAAAATCAGAAGAAATGCTGCAGCTCCACTCTGCACATTCTGCACTAAATTATCGTGATTAATTTTTTTCTGAAATCCACATGTGTAACGTTTCCAACGGCACTCTACATGACATATTTGAGATAAAAATTGAATATTTTGCGGCCATTTTAGTGAGGTACGTCTGTACGCGTAAGAATTTTTAGACGTACCTCACTAAAATGGCCAGAGTGCCGTTGGAAACGTTACACATTTGGCTTTCAGAAAAAAATTATCCACGATAATTTAGTGCAGAGTGGAGCTGACACTTTTTGTCAGGGACACATTTAGAATCGTTTAAGCGCTGTGGCCCCATAACTTACATTTGTCTGGACCACCCTAATGCCGATAGAAGCTCTTCTGAGTGGATTCTTTTGAAAATTGGTGGCAAATTAAATGTTTCAGTTTTATAGTCGATTGCCCATTTAAATAATAGAAATCTATTTCTACCGCTGGGTCCCTATTTTCAACAAGCGAGAAGTCGTGTGATGTTTTCTAACCGGTTTTCGCCGCTGCTCTAACTCACGTGAGAAGGAAAATATGAGATAAAAGTGAAATACCATTTCTTGCTTGAATAGGAACACTGGCTGGTGGAATGACCGGAGAATTCGCATGAGAGTTTTTTCTCCTAACAACCGCTTGCTCATGGAGGTTTACATTGATCAAAGGTCAAGAAATAATTCCAAATTCTCTATGTTAGTCCATGTTACACGCCATCTGTTTAACAAGTTTAAGACTTACGTCTCCTTATCCGTCAACAAACAGGGAATCAATATTAGACTTTCAAGATGGCGTTTTTTCATGTTCAGTGCCACCTTCATAGTATAGCGTCCTTTTAACTCTGCTACTTTAGTAGTTCAATGACGAATGCAACCAGTCGAATTTTAGTTGAATTTAAGGTGAACAATGAAATTTAATGTTGGAAAAATCACAAGCAAATAAATGTGAAAATACAGTCAGTTGCATTTCGTGTTGTAATCATAAATTAAAAATCGAAATATAATTTTTGGTCAATACGTTCACTCAATTTACAATGCATTCGGATAAGGGAAATTTTATATTTTTAGGATTCGCTGTGATTTTTTTTTTTTTTATTTTAAAAATTCTTTAAATCTAATTTGTAAATATAATTGAATTTAGTTATTGTTTGATTCTTGCTCATTTTCTACTATAAAATATTGATTAAAGTTCCTCAATAAAATTGATGGATTTTAAGTTCTGACTTTTTTTTGTAGCCTTTCTACGAAATGAGCGAACACTTCGCCGAAAGTTCATCGTCTAGTGATTAAGGCTGTTATATGCGTGCGGGAAAAATCCAAGTTTCATGGACGAAGTGGGGGAGGGGACAAGAGGGGGTGGTAATGATAGGGGACCACCCCCACATCAATAATCAGTAGTTATTAGGTGGCGGTTCCTCAAGGGGGAGGGGGGGGTTCAAAGTTGGAAAACAACTTTTTTTTTGCATTTTTCTACTGATTAGTAGGGGGAGAAGGCAATTGAAGGTGGAATGAGGTTGAAGGAAAGGTGGGGGAGGACGTGGAGGGTATTAGGCGCTTTAAATAGCTGAAAAAACCAAGTTTGTACGCTGTAAAAAGCGCAAAGGAAAGAATTTGTGCGCTTTAAAGTGAAAGTTGAACGGTTTCCTTAGCATTCGCTGAACGTACACAAACGTTGTGTACATTCACCCAGGGAACGCCGCGTGGAGGCTGCTAATGTGTTCCCCTTGGCCCTGAAAAGGGCCGTATTACGGTGGTGACCCTCCGGCTCGTCACTCCCGGAGTATTTTACGACTCCAAACACCCCGTAATACTGTTACTGTCGTTCCAAAGGAAAGAATTTGTGCGCTTTAAAGTGAATGTACACAAATTTATTTTACGATCCCAAACAGCTTTCATTCGTTGCTCAGTCGACAATTCACCCTCATAGCTGAGGCTAGACTCATTTGATACATAAACAAAAATCTCGTTACAAACATTGTTACCTAAAGATTTCAACAGATATTTCACCAGCTGAGGTTGCACAGCGGCGGGGAAGAGCTACAAAATTGAGTCTTTGTTTGAATTTAGGACTTTTTTTTATCGCCATTTTGATTACCTTAACCCCTTTCTCATACAGTCGAATATCTACAAGTAAATCATTGATTTTGTCCTGCACATACGAATGAACCTGCCGACGCTTTTGGGTGGAAGTCTTTAATGATGCCTCGTGCAAAGATTGAGCGATTGTCAGAGCTGACTGCGAAAGTTGACTGCAAAGAATTTTTTGTGAGTAACCAAAATGGGGAACTTGGCTTGCTCTCTCTCACGGATAAAAATGTTGAGCTAACACCTCCGACAAATCACCGAGTCCTTCTACATCCAATAGTTTGTACAAAGCCTTCTCAATTTCTTTAACGGTAATGAGTTCGAGTGTTGCGGTACTCTTTTTCTTATTGCTGTAATTATCGTCATCCGAATCGGAATGACGTCCCTTGTCACCGCCACCACATCGAAAATGTTTTTTCGTTGACTTAGTTTTAGTTTCACGCCCCTGTGTACCACCACCACCTTTACCACCTGCTGCCTTACGTCTGCGCTCGTCTTTTTTGTCCGCCTTTGTCGTGTCGACATCCAAATCGTATGTTTTACCGACACTTGCTTGTGAATCAACTATAAACTTTTGATAGCTCCCATTCTCCACAAATTGTTTGGCATTTTGACCACAAATTTCTTGGCACGGCTCCATTAATTTCTCAATGAATTGGGATGTAAAAACTGGAATAAGAATATTGATAAAAATTTGTCACTACCGTGGTCTCTCATCAATGTACTTGTCGTTCCAAAGAGCTGAGTCGACTTCTGTTTGTTTGGTTTTTGCACAATGGCTATGATCTCAGCGATGTCTTCCTCGCTCATTATGGATGGGAGAATTGTTGACGCATCTAAATATGTGCAGGTGGCTATGCACTCCTCTAGCGCTGCATCAATCTGGATAATTATGGAAAAAATAAGCCATTGTAATGGTATAAGAAAGAAGCGGTCAGACTTGAGTCAAATTTTAAACAAATTTGAATCAAACTTAATGTTGGTAGAGAGTTACACAAAAATTTGTTCAGATTTGTCCAAGATTTAATTAGTTTGACATAATTAAGTAACTCGGCCTCATTGGAAATTTGAATCAGATTTAGCCAAATTTGCCTCAGGTTTGGCCAAATTTGACTCAGATTTTGCCAAATTCACCATTGATTTTACCTAATTTGACTCAAGTTTAACTTCGTTTTGCCCTAATTTGACCCCGATTTGGCCTAATTTGACTCAGATTTGGCACAAAATGGAGTCCAATTTGGCGTGCATAGAAATTATGCGAGATCGCGGGAAGTTTTTGGGAAAAAAATTAGATCCCGGGAAATCCTTCGCTTTGGTTTTCCCTTGCATTTCGACCGGAAAATTGTACCGTATGTAATTATTTTACTATACAGCAATCACAACAAAAACCTCTTTAAAAAAAGGTAGAGTGTGACGCAGTCCGTGAGTCTGCTTCAAAAATTAATGATATCGCTTGAGGTGACGCTATCGCTGATAATACGCAGAAGTTTGTTTGAATGGAACCTTGTGTGCAAAGTTTTGATTTTTGGAGGGGGAGGGGGGCGAGGGGACTGTGTCACGCTCTCCGCTACCGCTCCGAGCATGATATGTCAAAAAAGAAAATCCTGACGAATATGGAAGGTGCTAGACCTACCGTAATCGATAACGAGGAAATAGAAATCGTAAATTCATACAAATACCTTGGTCATGAAATGAACTCGGTGTCGAAAATCAAACGGCGAAGATTAACAGAAGAATTGGTCTAGGCTGGGCTGTGTTTGGAAAGTTGCGCTAAAGCATCTTTAAAAGCAGTATGAACAATAGTTTGAAAATGAAATTGATATGTGTGTTCTGCCGGTCATGACATACAGAGCTGAAACTCTCACGATAACAAACTCCTCAGCGCACAAGTTGAGAGTTACACAAAGAGCCATGGAACGCGCGATGCTAGGAATCTCACTCCGAGACAAAATGACCAATAAGTCGATCAGACAGCAAACGAAAGTCACCGATATCATGGAAAGAATTGCCAAATCGAAATGGAATTGGGCAGGACATATTGATAGAATGACCGACGAGCGATGGACAAAAACGATACTTCAGTGGCGACCGCCAACGACACTACCAGTGGGACGTCCACCAGAAAGGTGGACTAATGACAACAAAAGGACAGCGAGTTTGAATTGGCAGCAAGTGGCAATGGACCGTGATCGGTGGCGATCTATGGGGGAGGCCTACATCCAGCAGTGGATATCAAGAGGCTAAAGCAGAAGAAGAAGAAGGGTTCAGAACGTCATGCTTAATGTTATCTCATATTAGGATGGCAGTGTGACCTCCAGCGTCAGTCATACGATCATTTCTATAGATCTTATAGTTTGAGAATTGAACCGTACTCCAGAAGCTTAGTTTCGCTTCGAAGTAACAAAGATTTCTAAGATAGTTGAACGGAGCCTGGTGCAAGAAATCCGTTCCCGATTTCTTCACTGACTTGGACTATAGTCGATTGAATAAGAAGGCCGAAAACCAACGGTTTCATTAAATAATGCTCCAATGTTCTGTTGTAAATATTTATTTCATCTGTTTTCATTTTAACGATGTGGTTATGGAATAAAGGAACTTAACTACAAAATAAAAAAATACAAAAAAAAAACACTAAACGACGTATCGAGAATTACATTCGAATTTGAAACTTTCCAGCCTTCGTTACGTACTTCACTCCTTTGAATGGTTTGTACTTTTCCCCGTACATGTCAAGTCGGTTCACTTTCAATCCAGATACGGCTAGCTGGGATATGCTGAACTGAACGTTAATTGACGGATTCGATTCCGTAGTTGTACTACTGCCACTTACAATGGACACCTAAAAAAACACGACGAACGTACTGCTGGTAATAATATGAGAACTGACGCATGAACTTACAGTTCCTCGAATATTAGGCAATTTTGTGACATCGACACGGCCAACATCCCAGTGTAGGATTTGCGTTTTCGGATCAAACGAATACTTTCCTTGATTGGGAACTAACAAACAATTGAGTACATTCTTCGGCATACATACTTCCAGTTTGACCGACTCAACCGTTCGCCCCAGTGTTGTTTTCGGACCAACCGTTATGTCTAATTTACCCTGTTCACCCGTCCTGAATACCAAACTATGACGAATGTAAATCGGAATGGCCACAACACTTTGGGTGCCTATGTGGTAGGACATTAGTCGAAAGTTACCATCCGGTGGAATGAACGAAAGCATTCGCTCCAATTCCCATCGTTTAAAACGAACGCAAGGATGAAAAGAGACATCGTCAAAGAGACGCGGGTTCATAAAGGACAATGTCAAATCGGGCATCCCACTGAGCTTGATACAGCAGTCAATCTGTCGACAATAAATCCATTCAGTGAAATTTGTAACGTTCATCGAAATGTTCTGCGTCTTACGTATCCTTGAATCTCTGCGAATACCGTTTGTCCATTCTTATCGATGATGGCGTCCACCTCTTCGATAACATCGAAATATGCTTCATTGTTTGTGTACTTAACAGAACTTCGTCTCCATGGAATTGCACTCAATTGGCCAGATGGTAGGGTTCCACTCACACTGCAAAAAATAGAACATAATTTTTTGCTCATATAGTGATGTGAAGACACTTACTTCGACTTGCCAGTCACTGTGTTCGCAATCGTCCTTAAAATATTTGGAGGTTTGATCAATTCCTTCAGAATGTTACTTTCAGTCGCTAATGGAAAACCATTGTCAAGCATTTCATCCAACAGTTCATAAACCACCACATAGTTTTCTTTTATAATGGACTCGCTGCACTCGGAAAAGTAGTCTGCGGAAAAAATCGATAAATAAGTAAACTCATAACCTCGGTCTTTTCTGTACAAAAGTGAAAGAGAATTTTGTTGAACACCAGGGTTTTTTTTAGCAAATCTCTACCGTAAAGTAAGAGGGTTCTGCTGTCTTAGAAGAATAATTCTTTCGAGCACATGACAAATTTAATCGATCGATTTCCACTTAATTCATAGACAAAGAATTAAAACTCATTTTTATCAGTCAGTAAGAAGTACCGGTCGGAATAGACTGGCATACCAAATGCTAATTTTTGCAACGTAGGACGCTAAAGCGAAGTAAATTAACTTCATAAAAACTTCATGAGGGAGTCAAGGAATGTCGCTCACTCGTTAGGGTGTACGAAATTCCTCGCGCTAGGAGGGAATTTCGCACAAAATGAACGTTTAGTTCGAGGTATGTATAGTGTGGTGTGCAAACTAACGAGTGGGTGTAAGAACTATAGAGTAGGTGTGCTAACTATAAATTAGGCGTGCGAACTATGAATATGGTGTGCGAAGTATGTTGGAGGTGAGAGGGGAAAGAGAATGAATGTTCCTTTTGCGAGGGAATTTTGCACTGTGCGGATTTCTCCGATTGAGGGGAATTTCGCAAACTTCATTACTCATAGTGTGCCAAGCTACCCGTACTCTTCATGAGACATATAGCTAGCGCTTTTAACTGTATAACTTACTTCAATCAAGTATTTATTTCATTATATGTGCAAGGCCTTTTGGCCTTTTAAGACATACAATACCGTTCAAAAAAACGCGAGAACTATAGTAATAACGATCACAGTCAGTTACAGAAATGAAGTTAAGATCAAGAAATTTGTATCAATAAAAATTGGGATAATAAATGGTCAAACTGAGAATGTTGAGATGCAAATAATGACAGTTTAGGGATCGGAACCACTGGTAACACGTTTGTCTGTTAATCAGCGATGAGGTAAAGAAGCGATAAATTAGTCAGAGGAGCCCTTAGGCACTGAAGTAATCCCTACACGTAATTTTAAAGCCAGTTAACGTCGGTTTCCTCTTAATCTGAGGAGGTAATGAATTATAAATCGAGACTCCGCTGACAAAAAACGATCTAGACAAAACATGGGACCCAACTCTCGGCAGAAGCATATTGAAAGTCCTCCGATTGGAAGCAGGGGTTAAAAGCTCGTACAAGTACTCAGGTTCTTTTGTCAAAACTGTTTTATGCAACATCACGCTAGATAGGTAATCGAAATAACTGAAAAGGTCACACCCTAGCAAGACGTCAATATTATCCGACGTGGATTCATAGCGACCAAGACGGCACACGAATCTAACGCAGGCTTTAAACGATTTCAGCAAAATCTCTTTCGTTGATGATTGAAGCCTGCCCAAGACCTGCCAGCAGTAGCTAAAGTGAGGCAGAAGGAGCGATTTCACCAGCAAAAGCTTAGTGGCCCGAGGAAGGTAACTCGCATGCGGCCACAGGCAACGCAGGCCAGTGAAAACTGAGCGTGCGACCGCCAATTCAACTGATCATTGATCATTATCCCGAGATCCCTAACAGCGTCCGAATAACCGATCGCAACACCATTAAGCCGCAACTCTGGAAAATCATTTGCCCTCCTTGTAGTCGAGAAACTAACCACCATTGTCTTCTGTGCATTGAGCATGAGATCGTTTGCTCCAACCCAGAAGGAGATCGAACTAAGGTCTTGAGACATCTTCTCCATGTCTTCCCGAAAACGGTCCTTTCGAATGCCCATATACGATTGGACATCGTCTGCGAAAAGATGGATCTGAGAATGCTTCACAGCCTGCGGCAGATCATTTATGAAGACCGAAAACAACAGGAGTCCAAGAACCGAGCCTTGTGGAATCCCAGCCACAACATTGCGAAAACCCGAATGAGATCCACTAGCTACTACTTTCTGACTTCTACCAGTCAAGTAGCTCCTCATAATCTTAGTGGCGGGCGTCGAAAAGCGAAAATGTGATGCTAGCTTACCAAGGAGCAAATTATGCCTAACTGTGTCGAAGGCCTTTGAGAAATCTAGCAGCAACAAAACCATACTCAGCCCGCTGTCAAAGTTCATCCTAACGTCGTGCGTAATCTTCAACAAAGCTGTTACCGTTCCGTGGTTAGAGCGGAAAAATGACTGGAAGCGATGAAGAAGACGAAACTCATCGAAAAATTCCGTCATTAGCAATGGAACGAGGATGTTGCAGATTTGGGATTGACGCTGGCATCAATGGGTGGATAGAAGCTTATTGCTAGGCAGAATAGTAGCAGCCCAATACGGAACGTCGTATATCTACATCCCGACCACTAAAGGCTGTCCGCCAGGAGGCGTTCTTTTCCCACTCTTGTGGTGCATGGTAATTGATGAATTAATCAGGGAACTAAACAATAACCGATTCCAAACAGAAGGCTGCGGTACGGCACCAAATGGTGTATATGACCTAAAGTCCTACACTGGATCTACACGACAATTATAAGACCCATCCTGATGTATGGATCCTTCCTTTGGAATCACATCTGCACACTAAAGAATGCCCAAACCAAATTGAAGAAATTACAGAGTTTAACTTGCAGAGCAATTACGGAGGCGTGGAACAAGCGCTTTATAAGTAATGTTAAACCTTTCACCACTCCACATTGTTATTGAAGCAGAAGCCATTAAAGTACCCGACGGACTAGCCAAGCAGCAAAAAAGGAAGATCTTCAGAAAAACGAATCACAAAAATCTGGCACGATACACTGATAACCATACCCTCACTGCAAGTCCCTTCGGACAAAATAACCACAATACACAAGTGTAGCAAGAAGTTCAAAATCACATTAGTGGACAGATCAGATTGGCTTAATGATAACATGACTTCCGCGAATGGAATAACAAAATACGCAGATGGATCAGTAATAAATAAATCAGTAGAGGAGGGAGTCTACTGCAGTACTCTTCACGCAGAAATTTCGATATCTCTAGGATCTCTCCCTCAATTTTTCCCGCAGAAATCAGGGCCATTATTGAAGGATGCCTCCTAATCAAAAATAAAAACACGGCAGAAGAGTACATTGCCATATGAACGGACACTACGGCTGCCCTAAAAGCCCTAAATTCAAATAATATGCAACAGCATTAACTCTTCAATGGGAAAATTTAAACTCTAACATCGAGGGGAATGAAAGAGCAGACAAGCTTGCCAAAGCTGATGCCCTAAGCAATATAATTGGTCCTGAACCAATTATAAAGATTCCACACTACACTACACTATAGTCATTGTAACGGGACACCTCGGCTTTAACAAACACCTGACCACCATCGGTAAACGCACAGAATTTAGCTGTAACCGGTGTGGTGAACTCACTTACACAATGGAACACTATCTACGTCACTGCCCGTCGTAAGCACGATGCTTTTTTGATAAGTTGAGCTTTCACATAAACCTTACGCGATGCGATTCGCGTTAATGATCCTTTTATTACTGGAATTTTTTTCCTGGGTCAGTGGGAAAAACCTAACGTCATCTGTGAGACAAACTTGTAGGAGAAGAATACCGGGGATATAACCATAGAGCTCTGTTTTCAAGCCAACGAGCAAACATATTTCAAAATTAATATCTACTTCAATAGGCAACTAACTAGACTAAGACACTGAAAAAGCGTGACATCATTTATGAACGACCCCTAGCATTGCAAGTGAAAATTCGTTGGATTTCGTTTGACTAAGCCCTTAACCAAACATTTACCAGCGCCCCGATTCGCCTGCGTTGATGTGAACTTTCACCGTGAAATCTTAGGCTTAAATTTCTCCGAGTTTCACCTTTCGCAAAAGACAATTTTCACCGAAAATTAGCACACAACCTACCAACGGAATTGCCCTAGTTTCTTAATGGCAGCCGGATTGTCCCTGTTTGGGGAAGACACATTCAGAGTTTAACAATAGGACGATGATTTACCTTCAAATGTATCAACAACTCGATGCAAAAATTCAATCACAAATAATGGCTGTGTCTCATGTTTACAGCAACTGACTAAGGATACACCACCTCGTTGAATTGAAATCAGATAATAATGTGGAGTTGACAGCACTGGAGGAATGTCCTAAAACAAATGTTTGTTGCAATCATTTCGACCTACATATTCCATTTCGAATGGCATTTACATTGGGAGATGTTCGTTGAGCATCGAGAAAGTAGTCACATACGGAACGCGAAACAACAGAGCGCCAATGTTTTTCCAGAAATACATCGCTAAAAAGTAAAATGAAATGAGATTTTCGATGTGATCGCATTGGTTATCATCTTTACCCGCTGGAATTTATGATGAACAGACTATGGATCATTGTATCAACAAATCCCTTTAGAAAAAGTGGATACCAAATCGTATGAATGCTGAAAATAGGAAAATTTATTATAAAAATAAAAGTTGACGTTTTCAACAAATGCGAAGTTGTTTTCAAGAGACGTTGTGTGACAGTATTCAGAATGATTTCCTAGGGAAATGACACTTCAATATAAAAATAAAAGATCAATAGATGGATCATTCCGTCTGTATTCTTCTTTTGGTAAAATTATGTAAACGCATGGAATTTGAGTGTACACCAAGTATACCAATAATTCATTTTCCGAAAAAAAAAACAATCGAATGGTATCTCGCTTCGGCCATGCAACTCAGCTTTGTCGATGTTGCCGAATCGTAAACAAGCTAAGAATTAAAAAAAAATATTTATAAAATATAACAGAAATTTAAAGACACGAAAAAATTATCGTAGACAGTATGGGGCCGTTCATAAATTACGTAACGCTAAAATCGACATTTTTCAGACCCGCCCCAACGCTCCCCCATTTGTTACGTAACACAATTGAACAAACTCAGTGTCTAATGGTGTGGCGTAATTTTTTTGTTAATGTCGACTGCTGGTATAACATTTTTTTGGCTATCCCATCTGAAAGTTTGTTTGTCTGTTGTATGTTTACCCCCTATGAAAACCATGCGTTACATGTAGTGATATAAAAAGACTCTACATGTAATGCTTGGTTTTCGTAGGGGGTAAGCAGCATTTCCCACTACCAGCAATGCCATCTTCCTACAAGTTCACGGTTTCGAAGAACAGCTGACTGGCGAAAGTCAACTGTCATATACGATGAAAGTTAACAGCGACTATGATCCTCTCATTGTTCGATGGTACGTATGAAAGAGATAATAAGATGGACATGTACACCTTCATGTGAAATGCCTAGTATATGGAAATTTTCCCTACCGGTACTGACGTTTCTCTTTCCTGATTTTTTCTATAGAAATATATTTTGCCATTTTCTCTCAGAAAGCCTTGTTGTCTGATGCTATAATTTCGTCACATTCATCCATTGTCGTCTAAACGAAATGAATATAAATGTTATAACTCGAGAAAGTAAAACTTGACCGATTTTCAAAATCTTTTTTTTTGTGAAAGATAATTGAAGAATTGAATTTAGACAAAATCGTTTGAAAACTTTTGAAGTTACGGTCGAAAAAATGGTCAAAAACGATTGCTGTGAAGTTAACCCTTGAGATTATACTGGCACGTAAGAGAATTCGCTCATCGAAAGTGAATGCATCCATAATTTCTCTCTTCTCACTACAAACAAATAACGTGTAAAACCTTACAACTATGTTATTTTCATAATCGAAAGCCAATTCGCAGATACGTGTTTATTGTTATGTCAAGAGTCAGGGGTCGCTGGTTCGGAACTGCGAATGTAATTTTTTTTAAAAGCTTTGTTACGTATAGACTTGAAACTCACAGTGAGTATAGTCCTTCGAAAGGTAATGTTTTGGACTACCAAGGACCATGTTGTGTGCCCAGCCCAATCCGTCCAGGTTTTTGTAGGTTGATGGTTAAACTTTTTGACTTATACAGGAACGGAAAAGTGAAAACCGACAAGTTTCTGATTAACCATACGAATTTACCATACAAATCAGAAACTTGTCGGTTTTCACTTTTCTGTTGAGTGGTTTGGGCTGTAGAGTCCTTAGTGTAAGCCCAAATCACGCTGCGCGAATAGACAGTATTTGGTGGTTTTTCGTCAATAATATTCTTTTAATGATGAGGTTTTTTGTGTGCAGTGTTGTAGGAAAAAAGATTTGAGCTTTTTTGTCCATGCAAGTATGAGTCCGATGACTTTCCTTAATGCTCTGGGTCGGTTTTAATATCGACCACACTGAACTTGATTTTATTTTTTAGTACAATATAAGGATATCTGGATTTTCACAGCACCCTTAGGTGCTGACGCCAATAGTTCCACAATAGTACACCGATTTCGTGTAGAATTATATCCTTATTTAATGAAATTTTGGTACTATTGGAAACAAAGCCACGTTGGCGTTGGTCTTTGTAAAAATCATAGTTGGCCAAAAATTGTTCCATCAAAGGTATGTACTAACGGGGGAGTTTCATGGATATTTGGAGACAGGCTTATACGCCGTTTCTTCGGACGGGTTTTTCAATATTACCCTTTCCGTATTTGATTCCCAATCCAATTTAGTGTGGACGTAATTTCATAAAGTTAAGAGTTAAGGCAATATTCATTTTCTTACTATCTTTTTGAATTCTGTTTGACCACATCTATTCTGATGCGTACGGGTGGTACGGGTCCCTCCCATGTTTTTCAATGTCTTTTCGTCACACGTCAGTGGCCTACTTCTGTATGCTACAATGAATGTGAATCTCCTCTGATTCATATGGAAATGTCCTCTGATTCACATGTGAATCGCCTCTGGTTCACGTGTGAATCGCCTCTGGTTCACATGTGAATCGCCTCTATGGTTCACATGTGAATCGCCTCTATGGTTCACATGTGAATCGCCTCTATGGTTTACATGTGAATCGCCTCTATGGTTCACATGTGAATCGCTTCTGGTTCACATGTGAATCGCCTCTGGTTCACATGAGAATCGCTTCTGGCTCACATGTGAATCGCTTCTGGCTCAAATGTGAATCGCTTCTGGTTCACATGTGAATCGCCTCTTGTTCACATGTGAATTGCCTTTAGTTCACATGTGAATCGCGTCTGGCTCACATGTGAATCGCCTCTGGCCCACATGTGAATCGCCTCTTGTTCACATGTGAATTGCCTTTAGTTCACATGTGAATCGCGTCTGGCTCACATGTGAATCGCCTCTGGCTCACATGTGAATCGCCTCTGGCTCACATGTGAATCGCCTCTCGTTCACATGTAAATCGCCTCTCGTTCACATGTGAATCGCCTCTCGTTCACATGTGAATCGCTTCTGGTTCACATGTGAATCGTATCTGGTCTGATCCACATGACAATCTCGGATCTAATTCGCATGGGAATCCCGCCTATCACTCAGATTGGAATGTCGCCTCTGATTAACATAGTAAACTTCTCTGATTCAAAACGTAATCGCCTATGGTTCACATGGGAACAGTAACTCAAGTTTTTTAATTCTAATGTGTCTACTAACGGAAGCTAATGAAGTGAAAAGTAAAAAGTCGTTACTGGCTAATAAAATAAAAAAAATATGCAAGGGACCGGAAGGATCAGAATAGATGTTTTCAATGATCTTTAAGGAAAAAAAAGATTTTGAAAATCAGATAAGATTTACTCGATTTATATAGAAATAGTAAAGTAGAACAACAATTCCAACAATTGCCGGCCATGCTCAGACCTTTCGCACAAAAAAAATTGTGAAAATCGCAAAAAATTTACTCGAGTTATGTACAAAAGACCAAAAACCACTTAAACGGCCCTAGCTCGTTGACCCTTTAAGTGCCCAGATTCAATCCCATAAGAGATTTTTGAATTTCCTTTCAGGTCAAGTTTTACTTTAGTTATCGTGGTCACTGACGAAGCGACGACGACAAGTTTAGTTGTTAAATGATGAAGACTGTCGCTTGACTACTAATCTGATTTAATTTAGGACTTCACTTTTTTTACGCATAAAATACACTTAAATGTTATCTTAACCTTACACCACTTCACCCTAAGGTAAAATTGACTAAATATTTTATTTTCTTCTGAATGTTTCACTCATTGTTCGTCTATTATTTTATGTTCAGGTTCTATTTCACGCTCAGGCTCTACTTCATGTTCAGATTTTACTTCATGTTCAGGTACAATTCCATGCTCAGGATCTCCTTCACGTTTAGGTTTGAAGGCAGCATTTTTGTCGTTAGCCAATTGTGCCGTGGAGTCGTTTCCATAGAAATTATTTTGGTCTAAAATGAAAAATAAATAAAAACTACAATTTCCGAAAAATGTGAACCAGTTTACCGTTTTCATCGGTGAGGTCACCAACAACTATTTGTTGATTGTCCATGTTTTGTTCGGGCGACGATGTTTTTTCTGGAGTTTTCTGTTCGCAATTATTTGAACCACGTAGAACGTTCAAAGCCACACGTGTGTCATCCACTTCTTCGATAGAGTCGTCATCAACTTGTTCATCTAATAAGCGGGTTCGCTTGTTAGGCAGTGACGTTTTTTCTAACACAGAACACTCTTCCGCACCTGTAAAGACATCACCTTTCCCATCGCATGAACGCTTACGACCAGCTTGTGTTATGAGAGTATTACTGGGTAAAGTTGAATCGCTGCTCTTTGCTGGCCTGAATTTTTCCAATTGATTGTTTAAATTTTCATTTGTCTCTGTGAGAAAAACAATGGTTTTGTCTTTGGCTTCGTTTTCATCCGACATTTTTTCAATTTTAGCAATAGCGACGGCTTCAGATGTGTCTGCGATTGCTTTCATATCAAAAAAGGTATATTTGTACGCCCTGGCAATTGTTCTGATTTGCATCTCTTTCTTCTTGATGTGAGCTAGCTGCTTATTTTTAGATATCAACTTATTCTTCATGGATTTAATTTTTTTCCCCATATTTGCTATTTGACGCTTCATGTCATTGATGCTCCTAATAAACATAAAGTTCCTTCGATTTGAAGCTGAAAGATCATGTAGAGCTTTTCTCTTTTCATCTAGTAATGAGCGAAAATTTCGTAAAGTGTGTTTTAGTCGCTTTGCTATTCTGTTTCTTTCGTTTCTCAGCACAATGAATTCAGCTCTGTGTCGAAGTTGTCCTTGTCCTGTCGTTTCTTCACTCTTCAGTTTCTCCAAAGCCTCTGTCTTCACGTCATTCTGTTTTGGCAACTGTTGATTTTGGTTCGTTTGCTCCTGCTCTTCCGATTCGATTAAAAGATTCTGATCCTTTTTTTCAAATCGTAATAGTTTAGCCTCCACCGTTCTTATGTGGCATAACAATTTTTTAATTTTACAAACAAGAAATTTATTTTCTGCACGCAGATCAAATTCACTATCTGTGACAGCATTCGACGTTTTTGCTTTATTTGATGCATTCGATATGTTCTTCGGCTGTAACGGCAAGACCTTAAAGTGTTTTTCGCTGTTGATCACTTTCTTTAAATCAAATGTTTCGGAGCCCAAATTGATTGTGGGACTCACATGATCAATTCCTAACGCCGGATATAGAAACAGGCTCCCCATTTCAGCAAGTTTCGAACAGTCGCAAGTATTTGTATCGTGGTTGTTCATCGTAATCAAATTTTCCTTCACCGATATTATGTTTTGTTTGAATAGTGCGGCACGTTGATCCTTCAAAAGTAAGTTTTCACACTCTTCACACTCTTCACACATTTCCGATTTTGTCTCAAACATTCCTTTCTCATACGTTGCTTTATTTACTTGGCTTTGCAAATTCTTTACAACAGCACGTAATTCATCAACTCGTGCCGAATATTCCTCACTTTTTTTCTTGTATGTATCGGCCAATCTAATACTCGCATCCAAATCCTTTTCGTAAGCATTTAATAAGTTGCCATAACAAAGCGTTTGTCCCTTAATCTTTATACTGTTCTCTTCACACAATTTCGTCACAATCTGATTGGTCTCAGTTAATTGTTGAATCTTTAGAGTTGCGTTGCGTAATTCTTCAGCCTTTTCTTTCAATTTATTTTCATTCACAATGCTTTTAGAAAACATTTCTTCTTGCAATACCGCCAAATCGCCTTTCAAATTGGCTATTTCACTGTTTTTTTGTATATTTTCTTGAGCTTGTTCCTCCACACGTCGCTTTAAATCTTCCAAAACTGTCAAGTCGATTTTTTCTGTGTAGCATACACTCAATTTCAATCGTAGTTCAGCGATTTCAAGTTTAAGTTTTCCAATTTCTATATTGTTCGCATTCCTCTCCCTCTGTATTTCGGCTTTTAATCTTAACTCATTTACGGCATGCACCGTCTCTACAAAGAGAAAAGATTATTGGATTGAGTGAGTGTAGTAGGATTTTTCATGTTTTAAATTCATAAAACATATGGAAGGATGCGTACGGGCATCAGAATAGGTGGCAAATGGAACAGATGTTACAAAAAGAGAGTCGAACTAAATCTAAATAAATATTGCCTTATGAAATTACGTCATCATTAAATTGCATTGTAAATTGCCGAAAGGGCAATATTGAAAAACCCGTCCGAAGCAACTGTGAAAAATGTTCGAAAAAAAATTCTTTCAAAAAAACGTTACAAAAACCATTTTTCATCATAGACAGAAAAGTTCCTCTCAATTTACTCCAACCTAAGGAAGGCCCTAAGCGCCTTTCTTTCATGAACAAAAAAGTTTGGCTTTTTCTTCTCTACAACATTGCACAGAAAACTTCATCATATTTGAGGAATATGCATCATGGCCCCACGGTAGTAAGGGGCCGTGGCGCAAGTCTTACACGCCAAAAAATTCACAAGAAATTTTTTCGTAGACTAAGGAACATATATACAGAAACTTTTGGACTTCCCCCCCGTGCAACGTACTCCCCGGAAAATATTTTTCCCGGATTCTTCGGAAAATCAGTTCTGTAGATCCGGAGATATGAATTAAACAATATTGCTATTTTGTATGGAAAAGGACCCAAATCGAATGTTTTTAAATAGTAAATTTGGTAAACCTTTCTTTCTTTCTTTCTTTGTGGCAGTTTTTGGCAGGATGACCCAGACCTCCTGAACTATGAGAGTTAGAAAGTTGGTTCCAAAGGCGAAGTTGTAGAGAATTAAATTTAAGCGAACACGAGTTTCAGGGTTTTGGTAAATATGGCCTAATCCCTGGAATATGGCCATTTCTAGAATTGGGAGGGCTTCTATAACACTTTTCAACTTCCAATGGAGCTTCCTAGGCTTATGGGATTCTTGTGGATTTCTCTAGCACTTTTCAACTTCAATGTGGTTTTTTGATATTGTCGGTCATTCTGGACATGAGTGAGGTATTCAAATTGACCAAAATTTTGAGGGGTTTTTGGCAAGAGATAAACTTACAAAAGTACTGATATCCGCCAAAAAACCTCTTACAGAGGAGGTGTGACGCAAGTCTTCATTTCTGCTTACAAAAGTTGTGAAAGCAGAAAAGGATGACGCATTGAGTATCTAAGTTAAAAAACGATTTTCTTCCAGTTACAAAAGTTCTGGAATCGGAGGAAGGTGACGCATTCAGCTTCGATACGCAAAAAAATTAAAACGAAGTTACGTTGTGTTTTTAAAAAATTGCATCGGACTGGGGTCGGACCAACCTAAGGAGAAGCCTCTGCCATTCTTTAATGAACAAAAAAGTTTGGCTTTTTCTTCTCTGCAACATTGCAAACTTCATCATTTTTGAGAAATATGCATGAAAAACCACCAAATATAGTGTAGTGTAGTAAGTAGCGTGAGTTGGACCAATACCAAGGATCACTCAACTAATTTTCACTAATTCGTTTTTCTTGATTTCATTCGTGAAGTCAAAATGTTTCACTCATCTTCAAAAAATCACGTTTTTGACCACTTTTTCGACCGTAACTTCGAAAGCTTTCGACCGATTTTTCCCGAATCTACTTCCGAGATCAATTTTTCAATTATCTTCCAGGAAAAAAAAAACAGATTTTCAAAATCGGATAAGATTTACTGGATTTATGCAGAAAAAACACGTTGGGCCACAGAAACTCAGTTTTAGGGCCTTGGCTGAGTTCAAAAGCTCAAAATTTAAAAAGGCTTCTTCTCAGGCATGCACTTTTCTCTCCTAGCTCGGCGGCCGTTAGGCCGGAAGCGCCCAGATTCAATCCCACAAAAAATATCTCTTATTCTTCTAAATAAAAATTTTTTGAAAGCCAGGAAATTGAAGGTGGGGAAGTCCGCAGTGGTAGACGAAGTTGGAACAGAAACAGAATTCATTAAGAACAGCGGGCTGGCTATGATTCAGTGGCATCGCTCCAATTTATAAGAAGGGCGGCCAACCACAAAATATGTCTCATAGTTGGTAAGAAATATGCGAGTTTTCTAGTAGACTGCGTACCGCCGAAAAAGCTGTTTGAAGGGCTTTAATGAGTGAAGTTTACTGGGAGCGGTCAAATTCATTTTGTTGTACTTGACTGACCTCCATTATTCATGCTGGCTCCTGTGAGCGGCTCCATGAGAACATTGTACGTTAGGACTTTGACAAGGTCAGGGGTCAATCATAAATAAGTAACGCAAGAAGGGGGAGGGAAGGCTATGAGAGAACTGTGACAGCTCTAACAAAATTGGGTCAAAATTTACCCTTTTCTTATGGCATGGGGAAGGGGAGTGTTAAAAAATCCTAGTTTTTACGTTACGTAATTCATGAACGGTTCCTCATGAACCGTGACCTAGTCCTCCCTTTTCGTTCTCAATGACGACGTTCATCATTTTGTAGGAGGTAAAACTACGGTTAGTATAGCCGTTCACATTCACATATTTGTAGAGGGGTTATGGACTTTGTGGATTTTACTGCAAGCGTGACGTCATTTATGAACAGCCCCGAATAATAGCGAAATGAACGTGGCTTCGAGATTCTAGGTTAATGAGAATATCTGTCAGGGTTGTTGCCTTTGTCACCTTCCTTCATGATCTTCATGGAAAAATTCATTAGGAATTTAAGGAAAGGGCAACGCCGCATCCTGTCAGTTGCGTTGCACTTGTGCAACAAGAGGGAGTTAAGTGGTGACATTAAGCTCGCTATTCACATTGCAATACTAAGATCAACTTAATGTAGTGAAAGTTTGAGGGTACCTAGTTCATAGGTTTACCCCAGGAAAAGGTCCACAAGAGCAGTTCGGGTCGTTTGACCGTCCTATTCTGTGGAGGTGATCGTTGAGTGTGCCGTGGTTCGCCAACGTACCAACTACTCTTTTCATTTCCGATGTTTTAAGTTTAAGGAGCTCTTTACTCCTAGGTCGAAACAATTTCGTGGGCTAAACTAACTCGTTGATAAGCCGCCTTAGTCAGCTTGATATTATTTTCTTTCTCGCCTCCTTCGACAAACTCAGCCTTGATTCTGGGCCTACAAAGGCATTCTTCAGGTGATAGTGTTGGGTGCAGAGGATAATGAATCGAAGAGATTAAGACGAAATCAAGAAATTGAAGATTACGAGAAATCGGAAATTGGCATGTATCGGCTTTGACGACGAGAAATTGTTGACATGAAACGATTTAAAAATGGGAACTGGCTAATTAGAAGAAATGTAATTTGAGGACTTGAAATTACGCAAAAATTGGAAATAATTTGAAATTAGGAAATTAATAAAAATCGGAAAATTATACAAAAGAAAAGTGCAACTGACGAGAAATTAGCTTGAAATAGTGAAAAAGAATGTGGATTGAATGAAACAATGAATGTCAGCATGGAAAATGATTTAAAAATGTAAGTTTTCAACCGCGGCAAAACTTTGAAAACTAAATAATTTGAAACTGAGAAATCAGGAAACGATTTAAAAATTCTTACTAAATATTTACATTTTTACGTCCTTTCAGCATTTAACCCTATTCTATGCAATGCTGTTGCATTTTCCTCAAAAAATGAAATTATTTTAGGGTTAAAGCTGCCATTGTGACGCAATTTTCTGCATAACAAAGAAACATAGAACTTTTTTAATTTTAACAAAGCGGTAGACTTCTAACCTAAC
This sequence comes from Pseudolycoriella hygida, assembly GCA_029228625.1. Lineage (NCBI taxonomy): Eukaryota > Metazoa > Arthropoda > Insecta > Diptera > Sciaridae > Pseudolycoriella > Pseudolycoriella hygida. Next base: position 21,290 of record WJQU01003183.1, read on the forward strand.
CTTCACGCATTTATTAAAAGATCCATATCTCAGTTCGATAACTTGACTCATTTTACCACTCAGTTTACCCCAAAAAATTCAAATAGCACATTGCAACATAATTCTTTTGCTTGATTCAACGGAAATTTTAAAATTTACAGTTTTTTTGGCAAGCCACCAGATTTTAACAAGTGGCTGCTTAATTTGCAAGCGTGTGGGCCGAAAAAAATTAACTGCTCCAAATTTTCAGCGATTTTCACAAAAATTATGCGAGTTTCATTAGGATCAATTACTCACCGAAGAAAGACCCGATTTGATCTTCATTTTCTTTTTTGGGAGATAACATTTTGCTATTACAATTTTTACAGTGACTTTTTAGAAATGGCTGTGATGCGTCTGGCGATGTCTCGAGGGTCTCGAGAGATATACATCTTAGACGTGTTAAACGAAAGCCAGCGCTTGTGGGCGTTAACACGTCCGTGTTACAAATGAATGAGTTCTTCGAGTAAATGCCTTGAGTTCTGTTTAAGCTGCTTCTCTTGCGTAAAGTGTGCACTTTGATGAGTGTCTTCTATGTACAGATATCTGAGTCAATATTGAGGCGTACATAAAATAAGCATCAGATAAATTCTATCATACGTGCAGCTTATGTGGGCGGAGTTCACGTAAGCAATTGGTCCTACAACTCCTACAATCAGATTACTGGTTACTTATACAGATGCCCTAGATTAAGGTGTCTGGGTTGTATTTAACACGCCACATTGAAGGGATGAAACAAAAATAAAAAAACTAGACAATCCGTTTTACAATTATGCCAAATTTATTTTCAACTTCAACCTGAACGGTTTCGAAAGTTTTAATTATATCAAATGAACGAAGTTTTACTAAACTTTAGGCTAGGCCACAAATGTCAAAATTATCTTGCATTTCATTTTTCGTAATTCTTGAATCTAATGAAAAAAAGGGATGCAAGATAATTTTGACATTTGTTGCTTGGCCTGCTTTTGTCCAGACTCTTGAAGGGCTCGTTTAGAACAAAACAGAGAGTTGTGTCGCACAGCTATAACATGTATCTTAGTGTATGTGTATGTGTGCAACGAGGTGAATTTGGCGTAACGGCTTGAGGCTTGTGTCGGAGGCTAGAAGATGTATCGTAGGATATGCGCAACAATCAAAGGAGGTGAATTTGGCGTTTCAGTTTCAAATGCGTATGTTCTGAATTTCAGAATGAGAGCATGTAGTGTGGGAATCTAACTAAGACAGACTATATGACTATGACTATGACTATGAATGATAAGAGTAACGAGGAAGGAACAAAGGGTCATAAGACCTGGACTCGAGCTGACTAGAAATCTACATCTAATTAGTAGTGCGCGGGTCGACATTTATTTAAAAATACCCGGAAAAAAAACCTGACCGATCTGACCCAACCCGACAAATTTATTCGTCATTTAGCCGACTTTCGAGCGGCTTGCTCACCTCTACATCTAATAAGTGTCTACATAAGTTTTTAAACAAAATTAAATTAGTTAAAAGAAGTGCAATAAATGTGGACACTTTCTGTTGTGGCTACTGGTAAGAGCCGTACGATCCCGAAAAAAGCTTTAAAGTCTCAAAATTTATTTCAGCATTAGTACAATTGTCACAAAAATTATCACAAAAACTCATTACAATAAATAAAAAATCTCCCCCATTTTATCACATGACCGGAACGTGCTACGCTGCTACGTTCCCCTTCTGTATCGCCATGCTCAGTCGCTGTTTGAGGAATGACCTTGACCATGTTTCCTGCGTTGTTTCCGTGATCCTTTCACTCAGCTCTTCAAAGAAAGCGATTGCGTCATTGCTCCAAGGACCCATGGTGTCGACAGCAAATGGGGCCATATAATAATTTTGGTCAATTAATATTCTGTATTTTCGCATTTTTCTTTGTGCTGTACTCTCCGCCGCTCGACCGGCTGCACTCTTGCTGAGGTTTATGTTGCTTGGGGCGAATGTGTCAGTGCAGGTCGCGTCCCATATTAAAGTCCTGCCTCGCGACCGTGGAATCAGTGAAATGCCATCAACTCTTTTGCCGTCTTCTCTAACCAATCCGACTGGTTCCAGATGGGCAGGAACATCAGCCAAGGTGAGCGCTCGTTTAATAATCGCATTTAGTTCCGCGTGTCTCGCGTGCCTACCAGCACTCTTTCTGTATTTGAGACCATGATGTCCTTTTCTGTCCACTTGTGACCCGCAATTGCAAATATGAGGTGCGCAAATGTCTATGCCCAACCGAAGACCGATGATAATACGAAATGCGTTATTGTCCAACAAGGTGACAATGGAACGTTTGCATAAAAACATTTTTTGTAGGAAATATTATTCTGAGCAAAAAATTGTTCCACTCTATGGTAAAATTATACTTGACTATATCTCTCTCTTTTCTTCGCATGTAATTTTTAGGGATTCTCTCACGAAAAAGACTATTTTTGCTTGTCAAGTGCTGCTTAATAAAATATCCAAAATTGGGAATTGTACTGAAAACGCACTTTTGAAACTAAAACATAAAATCAGCAAAGAATTCTCGATGCATGTCGTAGAACAATTTTTTGTTCTCATTGTATTTTTGCATCGTTTAAAAATAACTTTCGAAAATGCAAACGTTCCATTGACTTCGACGGCAGCGCATGTAGCCAAGCACCTGACTCTGGTTTTCGGAGTGCCAAAACTCTTGCCAATTGGTGATCTTCTTCAAAAAAAATGTTATAAAACGTAATTACGTATAGTGAATTCCGAGAAATTTAGGAATTGTAACAAAAATTTTGTATTCATTATGGACTCTCGTTGAGTACAGAAACTTGATATGGAGGCTGGGTTCCTCAGTTAGAGGGGCCGTTTGTTAAGTATGTCACGCAAAAATCGACTTTTTTGAGACCCTCCTCCCCCTGTCGGATAAAAATACTTACGAACTACAAAAATTCATAAAAAGTTCAAAAACGTCAAATTTTCCTATTTGTGAGAATCGTGAATTAGCATTAGAGTGGTGTCACCCCTTCCAAGTCCAAAACGCAGCCCAAAAATTGACTCAAGTGAAAGCAGTAAGCGGTAGCGAGTAATTTATGGCAAAATACTTCTCAACTTGATATCAGGCGTGTAATGTGTCTTTGAGCGATAAAAAGTTGGGAGCTTGGTGCAGCAATGCAAAGAATACGGATACTAAGTAAACTGAAATAAATTGAAAACTTTTGAAATCAGCTTAGAACAATAAAGTCAAGTCGAATTCAGCTACGATTTTACTTTTTTGTGACTAGCGAAGCAAGCAGCCACACACTAGCGGAGTATTTATAAGAATCACAGAATACCATTTCATCTTTGTAAATACTTGGAGGTTACAGTCGATGAAAATTAAAGAAAAATGTAAATTTCAGTTAAGCGTGACGTAACATAAGTTGAATAACCCCTTTCCCTGTCACACGCTGTCACGTCCAACCCCCATCCCCACTCGGAGCGTGACATACTTTACAAACGGCCCCATACTAAAAATGTAAGCAAATATTATTTTAATTCCTAGGACGGAAAGTTGCTGTTTTCCGTCCTATTTTAAAACATAAAGGCAGTTTTCTGAACCCTCGGAATGAAAAATATTGTACGATACTCGGAAAAATATATGTTCTTGACTAGTGGGATTGCAGCCCTTGGCTTCGCCGCAGGCTGCAAACCTCACACTCCTCAAAAACATTATATTTTTCCTGGTTACGTAAATAACTATTTCATTTGAAATTTCGCCTCTAAAAGAATGCAAAGGAAAATTTTTCCATTGTATCAATTTGTTTCATCAGATGGTAAGTAAACCCAATCGCCATATCACGTCTCTGGCTGAGTAATTTATGTCCTTAAATTTCACCGACTCTTAAAAAATCACATTTATGGTAATACTTTCGATCGTATCTTCGGGCGTTATGTTCATTTTTGAGCTCGACCTCACTGAATCTCACCATTCCAAAGAAAGCGATGCCCCTCCCCAACTCCATGTACAGTAGTTGTACATACATGATAATGTAAGCGAAGTACGCAGTTCTAATAAAAGTGAACAAACTTAAACGTTTTTTGCATATACACGATATACAAAACTTCTGAGCAAAGAATACAATAAATAGAAGAAGAGGAAGAAGAAAAATCAAAGTGTGTGGAGTGAAAAAATTGAGTTTTTAACCAAACAAAGCGTAAAATATTCGAAAATTGCTGGCAAATAACTACGGTTTCATTCCATTCCACGACTATAAAGGTGAGTTAATTCGTATGTTTAAAAATAAATTGAAACAATGGCTGAAAAGTATACAAAAACCAAAACAAAACGTATTTTTAGATCTCAGAGTAAACTTCAACCTCAATTTACAACCCAACACAAATGGGTAACAAAGCAGTGAAACAGCATTTTGAAACTGCTCAAAAGACGGGCGTCCTTAAAATTTCCCAACAACGCTTACAAGAATTTCCGCCACACCTACGTACCTTTCCCAACGTACTTCGTACCCTCGACATATCCGAAAATCGCTTTGTTACAATACCGGATAAAATTGGCGATTTTACATTATTGAAACATCTGAATTTAAATCACAATCGATTAGTAGAATTGCCTGATGCATTGGGTCGTCTGACGAAACTTGAGTCTCTGAATGCAATAAATAATCTTATTGCCCGAGTACCCACACAATTAGCCAATTTAATCAATTTAAAACAAGTGCATCTGAGTAACAACCAAATTACGGAATTTCCGATTATGTTGTGCGGTTTGAAGCATTTGGATATCTTAGAGTTGTCCAAAAACAAGATCACATCGATACCGAGTGATGTGAAAGATTTGCAGGTGACTGAGTTGAATGTTAATCAAAATCAAATATCTGCATTGGCTGAAGAATTGGCCGATTGCCCCAAGTTGAAGATTCTTCGCATAGAGGAGAATTGTTTGCCAATAACAGCCATTCATTCACGGATTCTAAAGGAATCTAAAATTTCAAATATTTACTTGGATGGAAACATGTTCCAATCGAAACAATTCGTTGATTTGGATGGTTATGAGGAGTACATGGAAAGGTATACGGCTGTGAAGAAGAAAATGTTCTAAATCGTTTTGGAAGCTGGTTTTTCTATATTTGATGTTGTGTTCAATTAAACACTTTCATTTCTTTCGATATAAATATTGCAAGTCGTTGTTGAGGATTCGTTTGTACAAGTGAATCATTTTTCTATTTAAATATTTAATTTACAATACAAATTCTTTTTGTTGTAATCTACACGAAAATATATTTCATTGAAAGATTTTACGCTTTTTCTTCGCGATATCTATGTTCATATCGAAATTGAATTGGTCGCTATGACGCAACGGCAATAAAGTTCGGTCAATATGAATACGATTCAACGAATTTTCATTTACACACCTTTACTTTGCATGTAAATTCTGAAGTCACCACAAAAATTACCGTGTCTACTTGCATCTGAGGAACGCCGCTCATATCACATCACAAAACTGTTGTGTTTTAAAGAAACTGTAACTTTCAAGTTTTTACGTTCTTAATACTCGTGTACTCCGCCAAACAATCACCTCCCAGCGTGTAATATGTAACTCTTCCTCAGGGCTATTACATGCTTGCATTACCAGTTATAGGCGTATTACCGGTTAACCGGTTTTTCACCGAAAATTACCTACATGATAATCTAAAGTATATTCCGCACATTCCGCAGCTCAGTTGGAACAAATGTAACGTAGGAACGCAAATTTCACTGTTTTCTGTGCAAGACACATGCTTCCAATCCATGCCCGAAAGGCTAGATGTCCAGATGAGCCTCTACTAGGGCCCTACGAGTTTTATGTATGCCACTCAGGCAAATCTGTACCGATTTTCATGAACCTTTTTTTAATGTAAAAGGTCTATGAAAGCCCAACAATTTATAGAAGAATTTTTTTTTGTTTGTGCCCTAAAAGTTTATATCTGCCAGGGCTTTATATGTTTTTAGGCCCGTACGAAGAACGCAGTGCTTCGAAAAGGGGTCTATTGCGTTTACCACAACGTTTGTAACCAGTCGAATTTCGACCCGGGAGTAGGGGGGAGCATCGATCATGGTCCTTAGATGACGAATCAACAATAAAAAAAATGTCCGTCCGTCCGTCACCGCGATAACTTGAGTGAAACTCAACCGATTTCCATAAACTTTTTTTCCCTGAAATCTTTCATAGGATTGAATCTGGGCACTGTCGGCCCAAGGGCCGCCGAACTAGGGCCGTCTAAGTGGTTTTTTGTTTTTTGTACATAACTCGAGTAAATCTTTTCCGATTTTCATAATTGTTTTTTAAGTCGACAGGTCTATGAAAGCCCAACAATTTGTAGCAGAAAATTTTTTGAGATTGGGCTCTAGGATATAGCTAGAGCACGAAAAACAAGTCTCTGCTAGCGCTCTACACGTTTTTTGTACATTTCTTCTCTTCTTCGTTCTCTTAACCACCGGCAAGGGTCTTGTCTTGGCGTTCTGCAACATGCTTCTCCAACCGGACCTATCCGCAGCTAACGTATCCCAGCTGGATACTCCCACAGTTTTTAAGTCGGCAAGAGTTGCGTCATACCATCTGGATTTTGAACGCCTTGCACCTCTCTTGCCCTCCAGTCTGGTTTTAAGGATTTTTACATAACCGAGCCAACGTAGACGATTTACTTTAGTGTTTCTGACTATGTCCGGCTCTCCATAAAGCTGGCTAAGCTCATGATTGAAACATCTGCGCCATCGGTTCTGCCTTTCTGATCGAAATTTTGTCCGCAGTACTTTTCTTTTGAACGTGTGCATGTGCAGCGATTGTTCGTCTTTTTGTGTCAAACACCACGACTCCGAGCCATACGTAACTACCGGTCTAATCATAGATTTGTATATTGCGCATTTTGAATTTCGGCTTGCTGACTTGGACTTTAAGATTTTCAGAAGGCCGTAATAACTCCGGTTGCTCAGAAATGCAAGGTATTTGTTGACCATTTTGAATGTGTGTGTGTCGACCGTTACGGTTTCCTGCTGGTGTCGATTCGAAGATGGGATGATCACATATTTCGTTTTTCGACATTAACTTTCAACCCAAGGTCCTTACCTTAACTCTCCAAGGCCATAAACTTGTCTTTAACAACAACCATATTTCGTCCAAGTATGTCCTGGTCATCTGCGAAACCTGGTGAAAATGGTGCCGCTGGAATCTATTTCCATGGTGCGCACAGCTGCTTCAAGGGTCAGGTTACGGATCCTTACTCGGCTATTAGCTCCGTTCAGTGTTAACTTGGTTAGCGAGATCAGTTTGTTGGGGATTCCAAATTCCTCCATTACTCTCCATAACTTACTTCTTCTAACACTATCATAGTCTGCTTTGAAGTCAACGAACAAATGGTGTGTTTCAATGTTGTACTCCTTGCACTTCTCCAAGATCTGTCTGATATTAAACAGCTGGTCCGATGTTGAATGACCTACACGAAAACCACTTTGGTATTCACCTACAGAGTTTTCCATGTATGGATAAGGGCGTTGGTAAAGAATATTTGCAAATCAGCAGTGCGAATACTCGAAAATTGCCACACTCCATTTTGTCACCTTTTTTGTTTATGAGACAAAGTATGCTGGTCTTCCACTCTTCCGGTAGCTCCTCGACATTCCATATACGCGTGATACGCTCGTGCATCTCCATACATAGTGCGATGCCGCCGTTCTTGAAAAGTTCGCCAGATAGATTGTCTGTCCCCGGGGCTTTGAAATTTCTGAGTGCGGTACTCAAAAGTGTTCAAAAACATAAAACTAATAACGCAGAAAAGTTTCTCTCATGTTCCTAGAACCGAAAGCGTGTGTGTTGTAAAATGGCGCAAAATTGATCAAAAATCGACCAACCCTAGAGTGGCTTGGGCTATAGAGTCCTCAGTGTGGACCCAACTCACAATACGCGACTCCACACGATATTTGGTTGTTTTTCGTGAATATTTCTTCAATTATGAGGGTTTTTGTGCAGTGTTGCAGAGAAACAAGAGGCGAACTTTTTTGTTTATGGAAGTATGGATCGGATCAGAGGCCTTTCCTAAGTGCTCTAGGTCGGTTCTATGATCGGGCTTAGTCCAATTTTTTTCGATTTTTTTCCATATTTGATCCTTTTTTTAATTTTGGGCCTTTTTAAGGATTGGAGAGGTTTTTTTCGTTTCTTCGAACGGGATTTTCAAAATTGCCATTTTGTCAATTTCCAATTCAATTTCATACTCTTGAGTTCTAAGGCAACATTTATTTAGATTTAGTTCGAATCTTTTTGCAACAGCTATTCTGTTTGCCACATCTACGGGTCCCTTGCATATGTTTTTGCGGACAATACTTATACCAAAATACAGGTGGCATGAATTAACGTCGAATTCAATTTCCCCAGGGTGATATTGACTGGGAGCTCAATTTCACCGGCTCACCATCACCCGAAAAATTTAGTTTAGGGGCCTAAGGGCATTCGTAAGAGAAAAAAATTTTTTATTGCGGCATTTTCAGCGAAAGTTTGATATTCGGGTCAATATGAACCCGCGAGACATTGAGAGAAACTTTTACTCGGTAATATTGAGTTGGGCATTGATTCATGTAACACAAAATACATTACGTAAAGAGTTTCGAGATGATTGTTCGCTGATAAAGCAGTAATATGCAGCAATGATCGAAGCATCATCAGGAAGTAGATAAAATGAAAGTGGATAGCCTACTATGACCCTCTCATTCTTCGATGGTACGTATGAAAGAGATAATAAGATGGACATGAACCCTTTGATATGAAAAACCCGAGAAGCTTCTGAGATTCAGTGGGTGGTTCGGCTTTTGTACGAATTACTTTTTTCGTGCGAATCTTTTGGTAGAAACGCCCACAGAAAAAGTTTTAAAAATCAGAACTAGCAATTTCAAAAGAGTGCCTGTGTCCTGAGAAATGCGATAACTCGTTTTTTTTATATTCGCTTGTCTCAAGTGGCCTGAAAATTTCCGGACCGATACCGTATTAGCTCAATAAAACATATGAAGGGACCCGTACGTATCAGAATTAATGCGGCAGACAGAGTTGATGTTACGAAAAGACTCCAACGTATTGCCCGAGAGGGCAATATTGAAAAACCCGTCCGAAGAAACGACGTAAAAAAGTACAAAATTGACCCCCAAATAGACACAAATGTTCATCTCAATTTTTTCTACAACATAGCAAACAACCATTCTTTGTCTAGGGCCGACTTAGGGTCTTCAGGAGAGGCCTCGGACAAATACTTACATAGACCAAAGTATTTCCCTCCATTTTCTCTACAACATGGTGAAAAACCATTTTTTTGTCTAGGGCAGACCTTAGGACCGACCTGGGGCCATAAGGAAATGCCTCGGACACATACTACAAAATGCTTCCCTCAATTTGCTCTGCAACATAGGAAAACAAATTCAAAACCTCACCGCCCGGCTGGCTCTATTGTGTTTTATCCAATGTTTTTTCTCAACCATTTAAATTTGTTTTGGCCAACCTTAGAACAGACCTGCGCATAAGAATGCATAGTCAAGTTCTTTTAGAACTATCAGAATTTAAACGAATCTCAGAAATTACCCAAAGTAACGTCGAAAGCCCTCCCGAAGTACATTTTCTGAACTCTGCCACCAATCACGCGTTGTCTAATGTTCTTATCCCTCTGAGTTCTAGAAGTGGCTGAATCTCAGGATTGGGACATTTTTCGGGAAAACCCTGAAACAAGTGTTCGATAACATTTAATTCTCTACAACTTTGCCTTTGGAAGCAACTTTCTATCTGTCATAGTTCTTCATATATGAATCATCCCTTCCAATCCTAGAAGTGGTGAATCTCGGGATTGGGACGTTTCTGGAGAAAACCCTGAAACACGTGTTCACTAAAATTTAGTTCTCTACAGCTTTGTCCCAGAAAGTAGCTTTCTAACTGCCTTAATTCTAGAGATATCTGAGAAAAAGTCTCACCTACCCCCAAAAAACCATGTTTTTGGACACCTTTTCGACCATATTTCCGAAACTACTTGATCGAGTTTGCTCATCTTTGAACTTGAACTATGGGACATATGTACCTTTCAGCGAAAAAAAAGTTCAGGGTGATCAGTGCAGCCGTTTCGAAAAAAAAGTGGAGACGGACAATTTTTTAAATATAGGATGCGTGGAAGCCCTGAATTTGTATTAAACGTATAGTACCTTCGTACTTAGTACGGGTCCAAATACGTTGGGCCCTAGTAGAAACTCAGTTTTAGGGTCCTGACTGAGTCCAAGGGTTTCTAATCAAAACATTTACTGCCATAAAACGGGAGACAGTCCCAGATCATTCGATCAAACAAAATTTGAAAATCGGAATAGATTTACTCGAGTTACGTACAAAAAAGACGTATGGCTCTAGCAGAGGCTCGTTTTTAGTGCCCTACCTAAGTCAAAGGACTCAATTCCAAAAAAGTTTCTTGCAAAAAATTGTCGGCTATGCCCAGAATTTATGAAAATCGGAAAAGATTTACGCGAGTTATGCACAAAAGACCAAAAACCACTTAAACGGCCCTAGCTCAGCGGCTCTTGGGCCGACAGTGCCCAGATTCAATCCAATAAAAGATGTTTCAATTACCTTTCTGGGAAAAATTTATTTTTAAAATCGGTTGAGTTTTACTGAAGTTATCGCGGTGAACGGATGGACGGACGAACATTTTTTTTATTGCTGATTCGTCTAAGGATCATGATCGATGCTCCCTCCCTACTCCCCGGTCGAAATAGGGGTATTTACAAACGTCGTGGTAAACGCATAAGACCCATTTTCGAAGAACTTGTCCAAGTGTCAGGGTACTAACGAGTGAATCGGCTTTGAAAACACGATTTACATTGTACTGAGACCATCCTTGTTGGATCTCATACATATCGACAGGGGTCCAGAAAATCCATTTTTTGCATAACGTAATTTATGGACGGCCAATTAGCCCGCAGTGACCAGTAAGCACTCTCCTGATGCGATTCCTCTCCATCTCTTACAAACCCCAATCATCACTCCACATGTTAATGCCTCACTCAATTCTTCAGCGCTTTCTGCAAATATGGGTCGAAGAAGTGTTCTAGAGCCGTTGAGCCCACCTTGGTTAGCTCATCCGCCGGGTGATTGGAAGACAATTAAGGGAGGAAGATAGTCGAATTCAGAAATTCTAACAAAAGATCTGGAACTAAACTCCAGGATCATTTTGTCTAATTGGGATTACGCCTAATGGGGGTAATGTGATGATAGAATGAAAAATAAAGTGCAAAATTAAAGCAATTTCCATTTAATGAACTCAAAATAATTAAAATAGAACGTTTTTACCGTTTGTGGGAGTGTTATTGTGTTTCTTTCCAAAGTCTGTCCGAGTATTTTCGACGAAAATATCCTCGCGTTATCACATTTTATTAAACAGAAACATTAAGTCACAATGTTGGTTGTTGGCGTTAATTCATGTGCGTTAAACAAAATTATCTCTTTATTCTTAGTTTAAATTAGCCTAAGTTATTGATTTACTATTTTCGTGTTGTTAAATTACATTCTATAAAAAACAATGCATTTGCAATGCCACTCTCAAATGGACGGAAACGTATGAGATTTGTAGCGCAACGAATTGAAATTATTGTAATTGGTTGGACAATAGTTGCTCGATAAATACGAACACGCACTCGTATCACCCGGATAAGAATTATACGAATTTGTGTATTGAAAATTTGTGTTCTTTGGTGGAAATACACCCAAACTTGCAAATCCCAGCGAATAGTGCGTCGAAAGTTCCATTTGACTGTGCATTGCTTTGTCCATAACAGCAGGAGACATTTGTGACTTTGGAATTGTCGATGTAACGCTTGGTGTTCCTGGTGAGCCAGTTATCCCTCGATTGTTGCTTAAAGCACATCGTTCGTTTCGTCGAAATTTTGCACGACGATTTTGAAACCACACCTGCAAGCACCGAACACGGATTTATATTGTCAAGACCCAAGTTAATCATTATGAACTCACTTGAACACGGGCTTCACTCAAGCCGACTTTAGACGCCAATTCCTCACGCACAAATGCATCCGGATAATGTGTTCTTTCAAAAATCTTCTCCAATGCAGTTAATTGATTGCTCGTGAATGTAGTTCTGTTTCGTCGAGGTTTTTTAGATGAGTTTCCAATGCATGTACTGCTACTGGTTGGTGTTTGTTCGCTTTGGTATTGACCATCTGCAATGAATTACTTGTTTAATGTTTTTTTTTTGTATAATTCTCCATGTGTGTAATGAATGAGTACAAACAACAGTGCAGTTGTTGCAAATGATTTCATGTTTTTCCGTATCAAAGACATTAATCTAAAGAATTTGCGTTGTTTCAGAATTGACAACATCAGCCATGTCAGCGTGTAATCAAATGGAAGTAGACACCGAAGTCAATGTGTCCACATCGTCAAGTTGGTCGGTTGCTAAACAAAACCAGTCTGGAGTAATGGCGGCACCAACGATAATGCCTTCAGTAACGGTGTCTCTTCATCCGCTAGTCATAATGAATATATCGGAGCATTGGACACGGATTCGAGCTCAAGAAGGATTTCGACAACAAGTTCTCGGTGCTTTGATTGGTAAACAAACCGGTCGTAACGTCGAAGTGATGAATTCGTTTGAATTGAAATTCGAAATCGTCGATGGAACAATTTTGGTGAATCAAGCGTACTACACAACCAAGGAGGAGCAGTTCAAGCAAGTGTTTAGCGATTTGGACTTTTTGGGTTGGTACACTACGGGTGAGGCACCGACAGAGAAAGAAATTCAAGTCCACAAGCAAATATGCCAAATCAATGAATGTGTAATAATGTTGCAATTAAATCCATCGATTCGCGGCATTGATCACCTTCCGGTTACGTTGTACGAATCGATTATAGATATTGTGCATGGTGAAGCAACAACGCTGTTTGTACCGGTCACATACACACTAGCCACCGAAGAAGCTGAACGAATTGGCGTCGATCACGTGGTCAGAATGTCCACGAATGATATCGGAGAAAAATCGGTGGTAGCTGAACACCTGGTTACCCAGTACAGTGCAATTAAAATGCTACATTCACGCGTTAAAGTCGTTTTGGAGTACATTAAATCAGTCGAGAATGGAACATTGCAAGCGAATCACGATTTGCTACGCGAAGCGTATTCGCTAAGTCACCGTTTGCCAGTTGTTCAAGGATCAACGTTCCGCGAAGAATATTACACACAATCGAATGATGTAGCTCTGATCACTTATTTGGGAAGCTTAACAAAAGGTTGCAACGAAATGAACAACTTGGTCAATAAGTTCAATGTGCTATATGACAGACAAGGCACAGGACGTCGTATGCGTGGATTATTCTTCTAAAAGAAATTGACTATTTTGTCACTCATCATGTTTTGTAAAAGTAAATCATTTTTCAGTAACGAATTTTGTATTCTTCCCAAAATTGGCTTTGGAGTCGGATTGCAGCCAGAGTACGACGGACTAATCCAAGGGACTCGACTAGAACTCGAACTCGAGTACAAATGAAGGTCTTTGGAACATAATTTAGGGATTGTCGTAAAAACAGGCAATAGTAGCCGCCCGTCGGTGGCGGATCAATATAAAACTAAAATACCCCTATCATCGGTGGCGCCATCCATTTTTTTCGTAGCTGAATATGATTCGGCACACAACTGGATCCTTACTCTATTACGACGTATTACGACGTTGTTTCCTGACTACTTTTTGTGATTAAAAGAAACTTTTCACAATTTTCCTTCATGTACTCGTTAAGAATGCTATCGTAGAAAGTAATAAATGTAAGAAACTTCAAAAATGATCTAAGCTAAGGCAGCTTCGAGGAAACATCGCATACTGATAGATTGTGTCATTAGTTTTATGTTTGTCCGTATTCAGCTATGAAAGCATGGATGACGCCGTTTGACAATAGGGAGTAATTCTATGTTTATACGTTAATTCAGATATGAAAAAAACATAGATGTCACCACTTGAGGTTCGGTGTCAATACACGGACATGACACGGTCTATTTAAAATGCGATGTTTTTTAAAACCATTTTATACTTATTCTCAAGTTTTTTCAATCCTGTTCTTGAATAGTATCCTCAGACACAATTTTGAAAATATTTTTGCAATCGCAAAGAACAGATCTGCCAAAAAAAAACACACTAAATTAACATTTGGTTATGTAAGCATTTTATTGGTGCCTAATAAGAGCACGTCGCAAAAAAGTGAACTGTCAAATTTGCGATGTGTTTTCAGAACAGAATCCTGCGTAAATAACAAAGTATTCAAAATTATCGCTCATGTACTGTGAGAGGATGACTCTTACGTAAATAATAGATGAATCAGAATTCAAAAAGTTTAAGTATGAAGGTACAAATTTGCTCTGAAATAACATCGCAAACGAACTTGGAATGTGATGACTTTTCAGAGCAGCTTTCGACCTTCATACTTGAAATTTTTCGAATTCTCATTCATCTATTATTTGCATAAAAGTCATCCTCTCACAGTACATAAGCTATAATTTTGAATAATTTTTTTTTATGCAGGATTCTGTCCTAAAAAAACATCGCAAATTTGACAGTTCACATTTTTTTGACGTGCTCTAATCTAAAGGCACTTTGCACGAGATCGATACAAGGTTTTATGCAAGGAAAAACTTAAGTTTTCGGATCAGTGCTGGGAGGGACCAACCCCCATCAATAATCACTGCTTATTTGGCGGGGGAGGTCAAAATGAAAGCAAATTTATTTTTGTCTTTTTTTTTGCATTTTTTGAATACTCGGAAGTGCTGAGAAGGGCTAGATGAAAGGTGAAATTTATATCATTTATATCATCTATATCTTGAAGCAACTGAAAGGAATTTGACTTTAGACCCTTCCAAACTTTGGTCGTATATCAGGAAGACGTCAGGGTATCCGGCAAAGATGTATAGAGGAGCTAAAAAATCCGATACAGCCGAAGGTATTTGTGATTTATTTGCCAATTTCTTCGAGGATACCTACGCGTCTGATTACCCTGATGACATCGCCGGGAAAACCTTTAACGTTGAAAAAACTGTCGATATTGGTGAATTGACATTATCTAAAGATATAAGATAAGATATAAGATAAAGGTTCTGAAGGCGTTACGGTGTATCAACACAAGGTGATGGACCAGATAATATTTCCCCTTTGCTCGTGAAAAACTGTTCTCAAGCATTGTTAGAACCACTTCATTTAATCTTCAATTTATCATTATCATCACGTGTCTTTCCAAGTCGCTGGAAGGTCTCATATGTGAAACCTCTTTTCAAATCAGGTGCACGCAACGATGTCGAAAACTATCGAGGAATAGCAAACCTTTGGAAAGTTATCGTTTGCGATTATTTGACTGTGCGCTTCAAGAGGAAGATCTCTGTTAGGCTACATGGCTTTCTCAAGGGTCGATCGACCTCAACTAATTTGATCGAGTTTACTAGTCATGCCATCAACATCAACGTCGTTGAGTCCAAGTCTCAACTAGATGCTGTTTACACTGATATTCGTAAGGCTTTTGATAGGGTTCGTCACGGCATACTGCTAAAAAAGCTGAACGGGATGGGAATGCACTCAGATATGCTTGGTTGGTTGGAATCGTATTTGCGTGGAAGAGAGCAATACGAGAAGGTTCTAGGGTTGAGATCGCGTTTGTTATCGGTAGGGTCAGGTGTCCCACAAGGCAGCCATTTTGGCCCTCTTCTTTTTCTTCTCTTTATCAACGATGTGACTAAGATTTTCAAGACATCAAGATGTCTGCTTTACGCTGACGACCTTAAGCTCTTCAAAAAGATTCAAACTATCTTAGACTCGAAGGCGTTGCAACATGACCTAAATGCCCTCTACGAATGGTGCGAATACAGCTGTCTAGATCTGAACGTGGGAAAATGTTCAGTGATATCTTTTTACCAAATAAAAAGACCTATCATTTACGATTACGCTATTGATGGGACTCCCTTGGATCGCGTCAAACGGATCCGTGACCTTGGTGTTTACTTGGATGAAAGCTTGAGTTTCAACTACCACATTGATTTTATAGTTTCTAAATCGTTTTCCATGTTATGTTTCATGAAACGTACTTGCTACGAATTTCGCGACGTTCGTTCACTTAAAAGCATATTAAAAGCAAGATGTGCCTCTGTAGGTATTGAAACTCTGGTTAGGAGACGCATTAATGCGTGCGCCTTTTTCGCCTTTGATCTTTTGCGCGGATATGTGGATGCCCCTGATCTCAGAGACTTGTTCGTTGTTAAGACTCCTGTGCGAGTGGTACGATACCCTGATTATTTCTTGATAAGAAGGTACCCTACCGCATATGCCTATTATGAACCCGTCAACAATATATCGATCGAATTCAACAGGTTCGCTTTTTTGCTTGACAATTCATGTACCAGGAATGTGTTTCGTAAATGTGTTCGATCTTCATCAACCGCTCATTCTGCCTTCGTAGAGTCTCAGCTGTTATTTGGTCTCTGAAGGAATCGAGCGTTATCTTGGCTCACTATTGCTTTCACCGGTCGTGCGATTGATTTGTTTTTCTTTCTCTACTTTTTATTTCACTTGCCACGCCTCTCTCAACTCTAATTTTAAATTCTAACTTTTGCTTATCATTTAGTTCCTAACTCTATTGTTATTCATTTTAGGTATTTGTCTCACATTCACTCATTCACTTAGTCATTCACTCACTCATTCACTTTCTTATCTTAATTTGTTTAATTCACATCTCATTTATCAGTTGGTTTGTAAGCTGTTGATAAAAAAAAAAGAAACGGTGGTGGAAGAGTGACGGAAGAGCGGAGATTGCCATGAAAGTATACTAGGCGCTTTAAAGTATTTACCGATTTCATACCCCTCTCAGTACTATTATACCGAATGAAGTATAATTTGTTGCTTATTTGCCATAGATCTTTTGCAACTCTTCCTGCAATGCCTGAGAAGGCACTGAGAGGGATACCCCACAAAATTGATGTCCACTCAGCAAATGCTTAAGTTGTCGTCAAGAATTCTGTTTAAAGCACTCAATTTGCTGCTATCAATAAAGCACCCAGTATATTTTCATTGCAATCTCCGCTCTTCCGTCACTCATCCAGGCCATCTTAGCACATCCCAACACTTCTTAGTACCCAAAAATGCCAAAGACTGCCACTTGGTTTGAGAGAATAGATGCGAAAGCACAACCCCTCCCCGAAGTAATGCTGTGAGGCGGTTCCAGGGAAAAGAGAGTATGGAGAGTAAGGAAGGAGGTCTTAGTTGGTAGATCATCCAACACTACCTTGGTCCAGGAGGATCAGGTGTCTATGAAGATTTCTTCCCCCTTATAAAAAAAACAGAGACATCGAATGTTTGAAATGCTCTTTTTAGTTTCTCATAGGTGAAGTTACGGTCGTATCAATAAATCACCTTGCAATCAAATAATGCCTGTAGAATGTTCAATGCCACAAGATCCGATTCTCCCTCGAGGGGCAGACTGATAATCGTGTGTTTTAATCCTCAAAGGATTTTTTTTTGATTTTCAATAGTTTTCCTTGATTTTCAAGGATTTTATTTGTTGATTTCTAAGGATTTTCTAGCATTTTTACACGGTGTTTAGGGATTTTCTTTTGATTCTCAACGATTTTCCGTGATTTGCAAGGATTTCCTTGCAATTCAAAGGATTTTCAATAAATTTGAGGATTTTCTTAACAATTGATTTTCTTTTGAGCGCAAAGGGATTTTCTACGTTTAACTCCCCTTGTTCTACCTCACAACCGATTGCACTCTACTTCTACTGTATGACTCACTTTTTGCTTCATGCGATGAATCAATCAGGTTTTTTTCTGTCTTAGGGATAGCGATAGTTAAGGATATTTGGAGGTGGCTAGAGCTATAGTTGGCTTAACAAAATTCATGTTTTTCGAGTTATTAACGATTTCAATCTGATGGCAACACATGGCAATTCGCGACTATAATTTGTTGATGTCTAATCCAGGCTCATTCTCGAATTTGCACCAGACTCCCACTTCCTAATAGTGCAACGTCTCACTTACAGTTATTACTAAACATTTAACCTGTCATAATGATGTGTTTATACCACGAAACGATTCAATGATTTTGGAAATTTACCGACTCTCAATTATGCACACACATTAGCTCATAACATTCGGTGGGCTGATGTACATAAAAATAGTAACAAATCAAAACACATGTCGTCAAAGTTCTCTGTAAAAGATACATCTTTCAGTGATGCATAAAAAGAAACATTTTCAATGACGTCGGCATATATTTGATAAAATGAGAAAGATGGAAAGTTGAAGTGAAGACTTCAGTTTCGAATTACTCGACTAGTAGGATTGTGTTTTGCTATGGGGTATTTCTTATACATTTACATAAAATCGTTGCATGATTCATTTACACCCGGGCTGGTCAGTCGAAGGCTAACTACTTTAAATAATCGGCATAATGAAAAATTAGTGGAGGTGAGTATGTTCAATCAATACTTTGGATTTTGTGGGACGAATTCGATTGTGGACTCCACTCATGTGATGACATAAGACAGTACCCTCCCAGATAAATGAATTTAAATGAGAGCTACTAGACTGGATCCCTCGAAAAGTATTTAGGAGAGTAAAGTCGCTGAACGATTGTTAAGCTTCGCAATCAGACCTCCACGGCTGAAAAATAACGTTCTTCACTTGAATGGTGAGGGGTGTTTCGTTACATATAAAGATAATTATTCTTTGTTGGTAACATTCGTAATCATTCGGTCGAAAGTTTCGACGCTGTTAAGGGTCTTGGTGTATTCTTGGATAACAATCTTCTAAAGCTTAGCAGAATGTTAGGGTTCGTTTTTAGAGCCTGTGTTACAGAACGGGACCTTTACGATAATCTAATAGACTAGATTAATTAAACATGCGGATGCGACAACATTTATTTGCGCGAATAAGGATTGGAACAGCTCGACTTGTTTCATACAACCTGACCAGGCTGATCCTTACACGAAATCGTCAATGGACACATTCAAGAAGGCCTTGCAGACAAGGTAAGGTTCTCCATGACCATTGCTGTAGAAGCATTCCTATCGCCAGTGGCATATCAGTCGTGAAGTGTAAAATTGCATTTGCGCTCAGCAGGAACTATTTGAGAATTCGATTTCTCGAAAATTTCTCAATTTACTCAAAATATTTCTCAAAGTCTCTCAAAAATAATTTCTGAGGCTTCTCAAATTTCTCAAAAAATTAATTTTTTTTTTTTTAAATTTCTCGAAGTTTCTCAAATATTTATCAAAGTTTCTCAAACTTCTCAAATATTTCTCAAAAGTTGCAGCTTGATGTTCAGCCCAAAAATATTTCACTATAAGGCTTTCAGTAGGTTTTCTATTGACTCCCATCTTAAAATTTCAGTGCCTAGAACGAAGAATCAGTCTGATGCCGAAGTTAAAGTGTTTGGTGAATAAAATACCTCGATTTTCATATGAAATCTCTCTAAATTGAAACTTGTGGAAGCGGAACTATTTATTGGCACTAGTCAAAATCGATGTTTGTCAATTTGGTAATTTTCCTTTTACAAAATGTTTATTGATCCCTTATTCCTTGAAAAGTTTACCAAAACATATCTTCCTTGTACATAGTGTTCTGTCGGAGCGTAGTAAAAATATCATAACTTGACAAAAAAATATTTTCTTTTTTTAACTTGACATTCAATTTGTAGATACCCTTATGGAAATTCGTGCAAATTTGAGAAAATATAAGAAAATTATTTCAATAAGAATGGATCCTGCCAGATTTTATCTACGGGTTTGAGTAGCATCAACTTTTGATCATCGTTTCCTACCTTATTAACGTGGAAGCATTTTACTTTACGAATATTTGGTTTTATGAACTCATTTCCATCTAATTTATTTGTAATCAGAAAGAGATTCTAAGACAGTATAAGGAGAAAAAAAACGAATGTGACAAACATGAAAGCGAAACCGTAAATAATTTATGTGCGTTTATGTGCTCACAAAACAACAGTGAAAATTGTGGTTTAAATTAAGACAAATTGCAGTTTAAACTGTTTGAAATGTTGCATAAAAAATGGTCTAATTTAATTGGTCTATTTCGAATAATTTAAAAGAAAAACGATTTTAGAGATTTGGTTTCTTTAGAATTCGCTTTGTAATGATCGCAAGGACGTCAATCGAAAAACCTGCTGATGCCCTCGGATACCTTTACTGACCTGTTTACGTGATATCAAATTACATCCCTTGTATGATAATATGCTATTACTATATGTGTGAGAGTGTGTTGGTGTAACAAATGTTACTTAAACCAAACGTCAAAACACTCTCGCATATAGTAAAACATTATACGATACTGTGAAGTATATAACTAGATGCGTACTAACACCCGGGGAGGCCCTCGTGTACGCAAACATCTCGCTATATACTTCACAGTATTGTACTATTTCATACCTTATAGATGAGCAGGCACCACTTTTTTGCTGCCCGTGTCCGCCCGATCCCTGTCCGAAATTAAAAAAATCGCCCGCCCCAAAATGTGTCCGTTAATTTCATGCACGAATCTGCCCGTTACTCAAATTCTTCCTAACAACTGATTTCACTCGTTTCAAGCTTTACACAATCCCCACGATAGTTCAAAAAACTAACGCTGCGTACGCTGAAAACTCACAATGGTGATATGTTGCATATTTAGATCCCAGAACCTCTTCAAATGAGTATACTTGTGTGATGTATGATATATTAGTCATATACTGCCTTCTATACAGAATATATGTAAATTATACAGAATGGAGGTATGTTATAGTAGTACTAGTAAATACCCCGCCCCTAAGGGATACACAGGTATAAGCATTCTTGTCCGCTAGGTCGGAGATTCGCGACTTAAGTACCTCAAACTAAAATGTATGCAAGGGTATGCAAAGTTTTATGTAGATGAATAAGAAATGGATTTAGTAGTATTTTAGTAGTTACCATAAGCTTATACAAATCTGGTTTTTCCCCGTACTACCGTTCCTCCGTACAACCGTTTCCATCGTATTACCGTTTCCATCGTACTACCGTTTCCATCGTACTACCGTTTCCATCGCACTACCATTTCCATCGTACTACAGTTTTGCTTAGCTTCCGTCCGTTTTCTATGTAATCATTACGCCCGTAATACCAGTTTACCCGTACTACCGTTTCCCCGTACAAACATTTTCCCCGTGCTACTATTTCCCCGTTCAACCGTTTCTCCCGTTCAACCGTTTCTCCCGTTCAACTGTTTCTTCCGTTCAACCGATTCTCCCGTACTACAATTTCCTCCTCACTACTGTTTTCCCTGTACTACCATTTTACCGAACTACCATTTCCCCCGTAAAAACGTTTCGCCCGCACTACAATTTCCTTCGTACTACTGTTTTTCCCGTACAACCGTTTCCTCTGTAACCCTGTTTCCCCGTACAACCGTTTCTTCCTTACTAACAACACCTCTGTACTACTGTTTTCTCGGTACTACCATTTCCCCCGTACAACCGTTTTCCCCCCGTACTGCTCCTTGCTCCGAACTGCCATCATTTTCACCAATACTGGTGACTTCTACTTACAAAACTCTGAGACTTTGCCTCTAACTGGTCTAACTCCCATACATTCCAAGATATGTTTAAAAACTGATTTGGACCAAATTTTTCCAGTTTTGGTCATTTGTCACTTATTCTACTAACAATACTCTAAGACTTTGTTGAAGAAACCTCAACCACGAAGAAACCGAAGATCTGACATAAACCAAAAAAAAATTACAAAGAAAACAATACGGCACATCAGTTCGTTCCATCAATTACATTTAATAAAAATATTTCAATACGCCACATAATAAACACCACATAAAATTTTTATTGTAACACACCACAGAATGCGTGTAGTAAATATTGCTCCTCCTACTACGCGAACATTAATGAATGAAGCCACGTGTATAAAATAGGTTTTTCGTTTCTTCCATTCCACATTTACACACACACATACATAAACATATATATTGTCCCTGAAATTACTTGAACAAATTTCTCATCTGAAAAATTTGCAAAAATGTTACATAAATGTTATACTTCACGGAATCTACCCAGTTGCAAATGTATAAATACATCTGTTCAATGAAAGTATCGCCGGTTAGTGATGTCTAACACTAGAGCATCGTTGAAAGATGTTGCTAAGTGCGGATGGGATGGGAAATTGCTCTCATAATAAGAACAAACTATTTTTGAGGGAACTGCTTCATTGCGGTACCAGTACTTTAACAAAAGAGACGTCTTTCGTCCTCTGCTTCTAGGTTTCCCTTGTTGATTTTTCTTGCCATTGGAAGTTAGGTTTGCATTGCTTTTTTGCGTTATAAAAGGCAATGCAAAACAGTACATTAATTTAGTTTCTTGCAACTCTTCAAGCAGGTCGGACGTGTGTAGGTTCACGCCAGAAATTTGTGACAGAAAATTTACAAACAGACAGACAGGCAGACAAACCTACAAACAGACAAACTTTTGACTTTTATAATTAGTAATGTTGGATAACAATTATACAGCCCACAACTAATACATTAAACAATACAACAGACACATACATTTACCTTTTTCATAACATTTGATTCATACATTTTTCGGTATTACACCAGAAGGCCCTGACTTTCAGTCAAGGGAATTTTAATGTAGGTGAGTTTTTCTTTGATTTGCTAATAATGAAACGATTGTCTTCTTTCGAAAATTTTTTCCAGATTGTAAGTTTTCATTGATAAAATTTGATAGTTCTAGTCAGCCACAAATGCTGCAAACTGAAAAATTTTAACTATTTCTTGGACCGGGTGGTGATAGACTCATTCACTCACTACACACCGGATGTGAATATCATTTGAAACAGACTAATTTTCTCTATCAATTAACATAAACGCCCTTTTAACAATGTGTGTAATTAGCATAAAATTTGTTGACAAAATAAAAGTGTTCGTATGTGTCAAATACCTGTCGATAATAAATTACATTTTATTGTTCAAATGCCCTAAAACACTTCAAAAGGACCATAACTGTTCACAACAAATTGAACTAAATAAAATGACGACGATTCTTAAAAATTGGTCGTAAAAATCCGTTTTTATGGTGAAATTTTATGATTTTCTATCTTTTGGAGCACATGTGAGTGGAAAACATTTCGTTATGCTGTCACTAAAGAAAATCATTAATTAAGTTTTTATACATTTGCATTAAGAACATTAGGAATTTGATACGAAGCTGAAAGAGCGAACATAAAATTAAGTGAACGATAATGACATAATTTCTGCCGATGTGTAATTCCTGTTCCGAAATCCTTTTTTCGTAGTTTTCCAAACAAACTTCAAGCATATATTGCATATCCCATGACAGACGACACAAGTGCAAGATTTATGATGTTTACGTTTTTTATTTTATTTTTTGTTATATCACTTTCGAAGATGAATCTTATTTTCATTCTCATTTAGTTTGATTTTAATTTGGAACCCCTTTTTTACAAAAGAGACATTTAAGTGTAGAAATTTTATACGAAGTGACGGTAAAATTCAGTTTACTTAGCGGAGTATTAAGGAGACCTGAGCGTTTCTTACATTTTAAAACTGATTTCTCATCCAAAACGGAAATCGCGGGGCAGAGAAAAAAGAAAAATCCTTTCTGACTTAAAAGAAAATATAATTTTAAAAAAATTAAAAGGAAAATCTTCAGTATAAAATCATTTGTATTTGAAAATACAATGGGTAAAAATTCTCGAAAATTGCAAAGGGGTCATTCATAAAGGATGTCACGTTTGCTATAAAAAATGAGTATCCATAAAAAGGTAATAACTCAGTCAGGACAGCAAATTCTGTTTATAGAACTTTGGCTA
>WJQU01003186.1:6664-26292 GCA_029228625.1 Pseudolycoriella hygida
TAGGCTGATCGGTTGAGCCGTTTGGAAAAAAAAGTGGAGACGGACGGACGGACGGACGGACATTTTTTTTATTGCTGATTCGTCATCTCTAGACGATAATAGAAGCATCCCCCCACTCCCACCTCGATCTACCCCATGTTACAATAAAATTGTTTGTGGTAAACGTATAGGACCTCTTGTACTTCGTACGGGTCCAATAAATATGAACGATTACAAACTGTCACATATTTTCTTAATGTGGTAGTTTATAAAATAGATACTTATTAGAGAGTTTGGGCA
This sequence comes from Pseudolycoriella hygida, assembly GCA_029228625.1. Lineage (NCBI taxonomy): Eukaryota > Metazoa > Arthropoda > Insecta > Diptera > Sciaridae > Pseudolycoriella > Pseudolycoriella hygida. Next base: position 6,944 of record WJQU01003186.1, read on the forward strand.
AAGCGACTTATCGCTATATTTATAACATATACATACAGCTATAAATCTACGTTGTAATTTATAAGTTTACGTTTTACGTTATAAATTTTTATGAATTATAAGTTACAAGTTTTAAGTTTTGAAATTGATCAGTACTGTTTAAGATCAGTTTTAAAACTGATCAGTACGTTTCCAATTCATACTGAAGCGTATCAATTTAAAACTGATAAATATCAAAACTGATACGGATCAGTACTGATCAGTTTCAAAACTGATACGAATCAGTACTGATCAGTTTCAAAACTGATCTGGGTCAGTACTGATCAGTTTTAAAACTGAGACGGATCAATACTGATCAGTTTCAAAACTGATCTGGGTCAGTACTGATCAGTTTCAAAACTGATCTGGGTCAGTACTGATCAGTTTTAAAACTGATACGGATCAATACTGATCAGTTTCAAAACTGATCTGGGTCAGTACTGATCAGTTTTAAAACTGATACGTATCAGTACTGATCAGCTTTAACACTGATACGCATCAGTACTGACCAGTTTTAAAACTGATACGCATCAGTACTGACCAGTTTCAAAACTTATAATTTGTAGCTTATGACTTACAACTTATAAAAACATGCTCGCACTCCCCATATTATCCATATTTTATATTAATGTGAAGTGTGAAGTAAATTTCCATAAACGTTTGAGGTGGTTTCACCCAAAAACCGATCGCAAATGGCAACAGCATCTAATAGAATAATACGTCAACGTAGTTTTCAGCATGCAATAAGTAAAGTTGGATTTCTCTTGCTGCTTGCTTGACATAATAATCAATAAAAGTTTAAATACACAGCGTAAAGTTCAATCAATGTCACTTTGCGGGTTACTTTCAGCTCAATTTAAATTGTCTTAATTAGTGTACGACACCGACTAGCACACAATTCATCCATTTCAACTAAATTGAACACTTCATTTATTTATATATTACATAATTGCGAAAAAGAAAACTATGATGAATGCAATTATGGTTGCGTTACGCAATATTTGCAATAATTAGAATATGAAAGTGACACTGCGCAGAATTCATGACCTTTTCATTAATGGAATTAATTGAAGTGAGAATAGGATAACCTACACACAAAGATCATCCTTGAATAAATATCACGGTGGGCTTAAAATGTCCGTAGTCCAACAGTAGCCTAAAGTCTTCACTTGACCTTCTAATTTCAGATTCATTTCTTTTCTGGTATAGATAATCGAGCCTAGATCAACGTTTACGAAGATCATTTTTCGAAAAAATGGGATTTGGTTAGGCGCGGATGACTTTTGTTTTTCTATTTCAAAGCGTTGGTTACAAAGAGACAGATAAGGCCATTCTCAACGAAAAGTGCGACGCAAAAGTGGATAATCCTCGTAACGTCGATATCAAGAACTAAAGAATTTCAAAGATCCATAGATATTACCCAAGGTAATGTCATAGGCCCTACTGAAGTACATCTCAGACCATTCAAATCTAGAAATGGTTATATCCAAGGATTGGGCCATTTTCCCCTAAAATCCTGAAACACGTGTTGGAAGCAACCTTATAGAGATATGGGTCATCCCTCCCAATTCTAGAAGTCGTCATATCCCAGGATTGTGGCATTCTTTTACCCAAAATCTGTGTACCCTAAAATTTCATTCTCTACAACTTTGCCTTTGACAGTGAATTTCCATATTGCATAGTTAAGGAAATAAACACGAAAAACTGTTTTCGTATGTGGCCAAGAAGCTCAATTTCGTCGATTCCATTGGTCCCGGTGCCCCGACCCCTGACCCGATTCCCACAAAAATTTTTACCCAATATTCTGACATCAAATACTTTCATTTGACACCAACATAAGCAATTTCCGTGCTATACTTGCTGAGATATTTGCGAAAAAGCTTCACGGACCCTCGAAAAACCATGTTTTTTGTCACTTCCTCGACCATAACTCCGGAACCACTTAATCGATTTTGCTCATCTTCGAACTTGAATCATGGGAGGCATGTATCTTTCAGAAAAATTTTTTTTGGTTGATCGGTTGAGCCGTTTGCAAAAAAAGTGGGACGGACGGACAACAGATTCGTCATATTTAGACCATAATAAACCCAGATAACAATTGACCCCACGACATGTACATAAAGTGTCATCGGAATGTGTGCTGATTCCATTTAATGTGCTCCAGTTCCAGGACATTTAATGTATATTAAAAAGCGCCCTTACCGTTACATCTTTTCTTTGCAACGAGAAGTGCATTTAATGTACATCAAATGCACATCAAATGTAAATTAAATGTACACTAAATGTGAACCCATTTAATGTACATGAAATGTACACTGAAGTGTGGTACATGTATGTGCATCTAATGTATATTTAAAACACTTTGAATACACATTTAATGTACGTTTAATGTACATTTTAGTGTAAATTACTAGCACATTTAATGTACATCTAATGTTATACAAGAAAAGAAAGGAAAATTTAATTTAGTTTTCCGACTTTGCCATTTCGGTTTTTCTTATTCTGATGATCGTAACGTCCCCCATCTACATTTTTTTTTATGCCAAGCTCAAATTTGTTTTTTAGAAAAATTTCTTTAACTTGCGGGGCTTGAACCCAAGACGCTCGGGATTATGAGTTGCGGGAGCAACTTGCAAGTCAATTGACCCAGAACCACGACTTAAAGCTCCGCCCTCCTTCTTTAAGAGCATTACCAACAACTGGAAAAACGAATCCTTCAGAAAGCACTGGATCTCAATAGACCACGCTAGACAATCTAAAAACTGTATACACCCAAACACCAAAAACAGTAAGTACCTACTTTCTCTCAGCAGGAGGAACATCAGAAGAATGACCTCCATACTTACTGGTCATTGCCCTCTCAGCAAACATTTACACACCATCGGCCTTACAACAGCAATCTATGTGCGAATTGCGGCGACATAGAAACCGCCGAACAATGCCCAGCATACAACAGCATACATCACAGCCCGAGCTAAAAGCCGAGGAGCTTATATTCTCCCTTATAACATCATCTGGAGCATTCCGCCCAGCAACATATTAGACTTCCTCAACCGAACTGCTAGAATGTAGAAGAATGTAGGTAGTCTAATGTGGGTATGCACAACAGGCCCAATAGAGGCCTAGGTGCTGGAGCTTAACTCCGCCCAGTTAAACTAACTAACTATGAGTCGACTGCTTTACCAATTGTGCCACCGGATACTTATGTGTTGGTGTGTTAAATTTATATAAAGTGTTAAATTATAGAAAGTACATCACAAGCACATTTTTGGTACATTAAATGTGAAAGGAATAACGTACACCTTATCACGCACATAAAATGTGCGAAAAATGTACTTGTGATCTAGTGCAATAATTTTATTTACATCGAAAAATTTACTACATTACAAGCACATTTTTGGTACATTAAATGTGAAAGGAATAACGTACACCTTATCACGCACATAAAATGTGCGAAAAATGTACTTGTGATCTAATGCAATAATTTTATTGACATCGAAAAATTTACTACATCACAAGCACATTTTTGGTACATTAAATGTGATAGGAATAGTGTACACCTTATCACGCATATAAAATGTACTTATGATCTAGTGAAATAATTTTAATAATTTCGTGTTTTAATAGCACAAAAAATGTGCATCATATTTACATCGAAAAATGTACTACATCACAAGCACATTTTTGGTACATAAAATGTGATAGAAATAGTGTACACCTTATCAAGCACATAAAATGTGCGAAAAATGTACTTGTGATCTAGTGCAATAATTTCGAGCTTTAATGGCACAAAAAATGTGCTTTTTATTTACATCGAAATATGTACCACTTTACGGGCACATTTTCTGTACATATTCTCAACAACATTGGATTTTGCACATTCAGTGAGCAACCACATTAAAAAGTGTGATCTGTGTTATCTGGGAAACGCATCCCCCCAACTGCCACCTCGATCTACCCCATGTTACATTAAAATTGTTTGTAGTAAACGTACTTCGTACGGGTCCAATGAGAAGGGCTAGTTCACAGAAAGGTAGTAGATAAAAATTTCATGCATAGCCTTGACCTGAAAACATAGAAGGTGGCGAAAAATTTTTTTGGCCAAGAAAGAAGAATCACACGTTGTTTCTTGGGTTTCTCAGTTGTTTGGGTATTGAGTTTTTTTTTTAAATTTTACAGCTATAACTTATCACAAATCTTTACACATAGATACAGAGGCAAAAGATTCATAGCCTAGCTAAAAATTTACTCTACAAAATGTTACATTTAACGTGCTTTCAATGCTTAACAATCATTGTTACGTCGTCATTTATGTGTATGCTAAATTAGAAACGATAACGACATTATTCACAAAAATTTATTCACAATCACAACCTTTCGTTCCACATTTCCCCCCTATACGCCTTTTATTAACATTAAACGTTCAAAAGAATTAATTATTCATTCACTCAAACGGATGGACTAAACATTTCTTAAAGAATTGTACAAAAGAATTTTAAATTTCGATAATCCTCCCTACATATTTAAAATGCGTACACTTGAGCATTTTATTCTCTTCATTTATTTATTTATTTTTTTTTGTATTTGAATTCTTCTTTTAAATATCTCCCTATAGAACATTGCATCTACTTATTACACCACTTCCTCTTACGCCGACATAGTATAATAATAAAAGGGTGTTGAGTGTGACACAAATTTTTTTTATTTATTTATTTTTTTTTTTTTTTGTTCAGTTTTACGGGAAAGTGTGTTGTAGAATTTTCAGATAATGTACTATTTGAATGAAGGTACTGCACATTTACATTTTATAAAAATGTAGCCTTGTAGCACACATGACACTCTGCAAGTTATGAATGTATTCGGAAATATGTTTGTAATTTAAAACACAACACACAACTTTTAATGAGGTAATAGATGAATTTTTGATGCTTTATGAAAGGTGCACGGAGTAAAAATTAAGGAATTATGTTGCAAACTCTTATACCCATATACGCGCAACACTCATGATAATCTATTGAGGTAAACGTACGAGTATACATTGTATTGCATTGTGAATGGAAACAAAGTTCTCATAACATTTCTTTTCTATCGTATTCGGAAAGTATATTACGGTAAGGGTGTATTAATGAATGAAATGTTCATTGAGCAATTATGAATGAAATTTCTTTCGTTTCAATGGATGCGCAGTTCAATGTTATAAATGCCTAATTTGGAAACTGTTGCGTTCCAATAAAGAAAATTCATACGAAAGTTTTTTATTCCGAATCGTTTTGTTGCCGAATTACAATAACAGTCCGAAAATTAAAATGAGTCTGTAAAATATACCACAGAGACACGAAAAATTAGAGTAGACAGTATGAGACAAAATTTTTGGGTCTCACAATTTTTCGATGATATTAGAAACCATGCAACTTTACCGATATAACACATTGAACGTTAGTTTTATGTAACACCACAACGGTTATCCAACAGATAAACTCTTCATATTATGAACATCCCAAGCATCGACAAACATTCATTCATAAAAATTAATTTAAAATGATGCACAAAAACCGGAAGTAGTCAATCGAAAAATGGCAGGAAGTTGCGGCAAAAAAAAAAGTAAAAAATAGGGTTTCTTTAATATGTTGTATCCCATACAATGTAGTTCTTTTATTTTCAAAATGTTCCAAGTATTTCAATTTGTTAAACCCGCATTTAAAGTGGAATTCGTTGAGTATGTTTGATGGATTTCAGTTGGTTATTTTTTTCACCTTCCTCTATGCTCTCCATGGTGACCTCATAATGTTTAATGTATGTGATGAAGCTAAGTTTGTAATGCTTTCATGAAGATCAAATACTTAAATGAAACGATTTCTACGAAAAAATCCAGATGTTTTGCGGAATTCATTGACTTTTTTCTTTGAAGGCTTTATGTTAGCCACCGTAAATGTGACCATCATAAAAACAGTAAGCTTTTATGACTTCGTGGTCCTAACGAAAAACATCTTTAGTTGATATTTTTCGTCAAAAATGGCAAGGGATTGAACACTAGGGTGTCCCGATTGATGAAGGAAAAGATGTTTAAAAAATCCACGGTGTGGCATCGATAGTACATGATTGAGTGACAAATATCATGCTCGGAGCGGTAGCTTTCCAACGAGCCCCCACTCATCAAAATCGGCTGAAAACGAGCCAAGATATCGCCAATCAAAGATTACCAATTTCGATATCTATCTATGTCTCTATGTATCTATCTACTTTTTTTTCTCGAGAACCGCCCGAGCGATTTCCTTAAAATTTTCAGGGAACGTCAGTCTCGGCCCCAAATGAAAAATTTCATATGGCGCTTTTCCGGGAAAATTCTGCAAAAACCGTGGCATGTAAAAAAGTGGTAAATTATTAAAAATCACATGATGGAGGTGGTTCTCCATGACGCTTGCCATAAAAGTAATAATTCTCTGGTATTCTAGCGTGGCTAGACAATTGAATTGTACAGTGCATATAGTCAACAAATAAAAAAACCGCACCATTTTCGTAGAAAAACTTGATAAGATCTTGAATTAACTTTGGAGTCATGACTTTCAAGAGTTAGAGTAAGAAATCGTTGGAACTGCTTCCAATAGAGGGCGACTGTGAACATTTCAGTTACAATTCACTAGCCCCGGAAATACCTCTAACTGAGATAAATAGAAATGATAACAAATCGTCCTACATGTCCATCAACATAGTAAGTTGAATGACTTAGCTGATGATTGACACGATATGCCGAAATGTTGATCTCTTCTAATAATCTCCATAACGCAACTGTTCTAGATGTGTTAGTGTCTGAGCGTCATGTCAATGACAAAATAATTCATAACATTATCAAGTAACGAAAATGGTTTTACGCTTTAAATTTTGAAGTTTTTTAGGTAATGCTCGGAGTTTTCGAATTTTAGGTCCGGAGTGACAATATCTAGAGAGTTGGTTTCTTCGGGAAAGTTATAGAGTTTGGTCAGGAGAATTTTTTAGGATCTTAAGAAAATGGCTGCCAGCAGTCAAACCGGCGTCATCTTGGATTTTCGTTTATGCTTTTTCGGTTTTCGAATTTTAGCTACGGAATGAGAGATGGTTTCTTCTAGAAAGTTATAGAATTTGGTCAGGAGAATTTTTTAACATTTGAAAAAAATGGCTGATAACTGTCAAAGTGACACCATCTTCGATTTTTTGCTAAATTCTGAATAAGAATACCTAGACAGTTGGTTTCTTCAGGAAAGTTATATGAATCACTGAGAAGAATTGGTGACACGAAGTGTTGCGAAGGTAGCCGAAGGTGACACGAAGTGTTCCGAAGGTAGCCGAAGGTGACAGTAGGTGTTCCGAAGGCAGCCGAAGGTGACACGAAGTGTTCCCAAGGTAGCCGATGGTGACACGAAGTTTTCCGAAGGCAGGCGAAGATGCCACAAAGTATTCCGAAGGTAGCAGAATGTGATACGAAGCGTTCCGATGGTAGCCGAAGGTGTTGGAGAACAATTTTTTTCGGAAAGAAAATTTTTTTCGGAGAAATTTTTTTTTCTTAGAAAATTTTTCAAAAAACAAAAATTTATTCGTGAAATTTAGTTTTAACAACTGCAAACTTCCAAAACGACTGATATCGCATACAAAAACCTCTTAAAAGGTAGAGTGTGACGCAGTCCGTAAGTCGCCTCCAAAATTAATGATACCGCTTGAGGTGACGCTTACGCTGAAAATACGCACAAAATGACGATGCAAAAACTTTTTAAAGAAAATTCAAGTGTTTGAAATTGCGTCACAAATGCCGGTTGGTGTCCATAGGTATTGAATGTAAGCTAGGTCATGAAATGCTATTGTTTTGAGTCAATTGTATTGCATTTAGAGGCATTTGTAACTGTTTGTCGAAGAAAAAGCGAGAAAATTGGTATCTTTTCACTAGAACTACCAAAAAAAGCACTGGAAATCGAGTCCGTCAGCTATCTAGGTCTAGTCGGACTATTTTTATCTGAACTATCAATTAGAGTCAGATTTTAGTCATTTTACTTAAGTTTCAGCCACTGAAAACATGTAAAAACCAAGGTTTTGATGGAGTAAAAAATTGAGCCGGGGAGTCCTACGAAACATTTTACAAAATACTGCTATAGCGAATATTTGTCACCCAATCATGTACTTTCGATGCCACACCGTGGATTTTTTAAACGTCTTTTCCTTCATTAATCGGGACACCCTATTGAACACCACTTGACTGCCTTCGGTTAACAATTATTATTCATCATCCATCACAGAAAAATAAAATCATTTGACACAAACGGTACTTTCCCAAATAAACTTCGTTTCTTTGTTTGGTTTTACATAATTAAATTGTAAACGTTGGACAAAGCTAAACAAAACGAAGACATTAGAGAAATTCACCACTTCACACCTCTGCACAGATTTGACGATTGTGTCCTTCAGGCCCATAACTGGTGTGCTAAAATACAGCCTACATTTGGGCGCTCAAATAATATACTTTCGCTGATATCTGTGGACAAAGACGCAGTTTTAAAAAAGTAAGTCAGCATTTCCCTTTCTACATATGTCGTCTTTTAAGAGAAACTAAATTTATTTTTTGGGATTGAACCTATAGTCTAAGAACGAAGAGTTGTTGTGCAAACGATTTTTTTCACCGTTCTCAGAAATTCCAAAAAATAACTTTAGCTGCTATTAAAAGGCAACATATTTTGGAAGTGAAATGCTGACTTACTTTTTTGAAACTGCGTCTTTATCCACGGATATCAGCGAAAATATAATATTCGAGCGCCTAAATGTAGACTATATCTTAGCACACAAGTTATGGGCCTTCAATAAATTTTTTACGGCGGACGTGAGCGTGTCATATTTTATTAGCGGTACGCCGCACCAGTGCAATCTACTGGAATGCTTTGTTACCATTTCGAATGCGTCGAGATTTTGTATAGTGGACAAATCCATCTGTGGGTAGTTCCATTGGGAAATGTAACGTAGGGAACACTCGGATTTCATAAAGTACCGGCCATGGAAATAATGTTTTCTTCCCGGGAACCGAGTAGCAGTTAGGGTTTTCAGTATCGATCCAGCCGCAGGCGAAAATGTTCGATTGAAATTGTAGGGTTCATTGTAAGTAAAAATGTTATTAATAGACTGATTCCGTGTAGTGCCGCAGGCGAACATTTTGAAAATATGAACATTCAAGTTCGTTTTTTGTTTTAAGTTTGGGAAGCTGGGGCTTCTCTCGCTCTAATAACACCAGCAAAATTGTAGACTAAAAAGTTTCACTTCCCGGTGGCTTTGACTTCCAGGTAGCTTTGACTTCCCGGTGCTTTTGACTTGTCGGTGGCTTTCACTTCCCGGTGGCCTTAACTTTCCGGTGCTTTTGACTTTACGGTGGCTTCCACTTCCCGGCAGTTTTGACTTCCCTCTTCTTGTTGCTTTTTACTTCCCGGTTGCTATGACTTCCCGGTGACTTTCACTTCCCGCTTCCCGGTGCTTTTGACTTCACGGTTGCTTTCGACTTCCCGGCGGCTTTCACTTCCCGTTTCCCGGTGCTTTTGACTTCCCGGTGGCTTCGACTTCTCGCCTCCCAGTGTTTTTTACTTCTCGGTGGCTTTCAATTCCCGGTGCTTTTGACTTCCCGGCGGCTTTCACTTTCAACTTCCCGATGCTTCCCGATCACCGTCTTTCAATCAGAAATAGTGGGCATAGCCAGATGTTCCTATGAAATACTAGATATGCTTGGTAGCTTACCGGAAAACCAAAAAATCTCTATCTGCTCAGATAACCAATCAGCAATCAAATCTTTAGGTGGATATAAATTCACCTCGTCACTTACTCTGGAGTGTAGAGACATAATTCAACTACTCTCCACTTATCACCAAGTAACTCTAGTATGGGTACCAGGCCACAGTGGTATCACTGGAAATGAAAAAGCTGACGAACTAGCTAGAATAGCCTCATCATCCACGTTCATCGGACCTGAACCCTGCACCAGCGTATCAGCATCAACCCTCTTCAACACAATAACTCGCTGAAAAAAAAAAAACAAATTTCTCTCTCAATGGAAACACCTTAACTACGCAAGGCATGCCAAAAACTGCATCCGTATCGACGAAAAGAACACTAAAGAACGTCTTTCATTCTCTAAAAGAGATGTCAAAAGAGTCAAGGATGTTCTGGCAGGACACTGCTGTCTAAACAAACATTTACACACTATCGGGTATTCAAACAGCCCTCTTTGCCACCAATGCGGTGAAACCGAATCCGCTGAACACCTTCTATGCACTTGCCCTGCATATATCATTACCCGTGCCAAAATCTTCGGCTCATATACCATCGAGGCAAACTACATAAAAAACCTATCACCAAAATCGATACTAAACTTCATTAACAAAATAAAAAGAGTTAACCTCTAAACATGTGGGTATGCACAACAGGCCCGTTGGCGGCTTAGGTGCAAGGAAGGAAGTAAATCTCCTTCCAACTCACTTTATCCTATCCTACCCTACCCGATGCTTTTGACTTCCCGGTGGCTTTCGACTTCCCGGTGGCTTGCGACTTCCCGGTGGCTTTCGACTTCCCGCTTCCCGGGGTTTTTGACTTCCTGCTGGTAATTGCTATATAGTAATAAAAAAATTCCTACGGTACAATTTCCCGCTAGAAATGCAAAAAATCCTTCGCCTTGGATGAAGGATTTCCCGGGATCCATTTTTTTTCCAAAAACTTCCCGGGATCCAGGATCCCGCATAATTTCCATGCACGTTAAGTACACACTGCGATTTTTATGACGTTAACCTTTTTTCCCACCAAATCGCATAATGGCCAACAAATTTCTAGAATGTTGTACGGTCTCATACATTTTATCCAACTAAACCGTGGAACTACCCCTGTACAAATGTTTACGCCTGAGTTGCAATTTGAAAACCGACTTTACGTTCGCAGACCGAAAAATTTTTCATCAATGTTTTACTTGAGACTATCGGCTCCGACGTGACGGGTCGACTGAGTCGGCAGCTCACTTCCGGATCTTCTCATAATTTTATATTTTTATTTTTCTTGTTGTTATTGTTATAAATTGTAATCAAGAGGCTTCGACCATCGATGATAATAAAATAGTTAGAGTTTCGCATTAACTCATAAACAGAAAATGCTTTGGCTGTAAAACTTCCTAGGGTAAATGCACCAGTTATAGACCATGTAGTAGTCTCCGGCCAAATCATAGTTTCACTAGTGACCGGCCACATTTTTGTATTGAAATATGGCCGGTTACTAGTGCTGGGCGGAGACTACTACATGATCGATAACTGGTGCATTTACCCTACCTGCATTTCGTAAGTAAAATAATGTGGAATATTGTGAATGTCACAAAACAGAACAAAAGTTTTTAAGTAAATCGCACAAAGATTAAAGTTGACAACTGAAAATATTTTGTTTGCAATCTCTTGTTGTTGTTTGTAGGTCGAAAATCTACCCATCACTTCCAGAATACGTACAATTTCATTAGGCACATGACTATTTCTATCGACGCTAGAGATAAAACAGCAAACTTCATAAACCATAGACCAACAACTATCGATTATGCAACATAATGACTCGAAATATACAAAATTTATGTTCTACACTCATGTTATTCTCACAAAAATGAAACAACTCAACACTCCATTGTCAGCATGAAAAAGACTTGAAGAAGAAAAAAATCACAACGCAAATCTGCCTGACAGCATAAAGGGCATTGCAAGGATATAGCAATCAGACAAAAAAATCAAACAAAATAATCTTTGATTTTTTCATTAAACGGATGTTTAAAGCCGGAAAGTGCATCCGGTCGTGTTCAATACAAAGAAAAAATGTTTTTTCCTTCGCATAAATTAACGATATTTCCATTGCAAATTGTTTCATCGTTTTTTTATATATGCAGATCGATGAATTGGTATTCATTTTAAGAGATTGATGTTTGACGATTTCTAAGAAATTTTTTTACAGATACCGCGCTATACGCGGTTCGGATATTACGAATATGTTTTTTATGAATTATTCTTCAGCGTTTATGATAAACTCGCAGTTGTACACACATTCAGAGCAAGACCTTGATTAATTTCTCATAAGTACTCCACTTCTAGGTTTTGAAATTCGTAACCTTATATTCTTTTCGTTCAATGTAGCGTTGTTTTTGAAAAGTTGTAGCGTTGAAGTTGAAAATAGTTATTTGGATCACAAGGAATGAAAGTATAAAAACTCAACCCAAAAAAAACCCAAAACTCAAAAAAGTTGTAGCGTTGAAGTTGAAAATAGTTATTTGGATCACAAGGAATGAAAGTATAAAAACTCAACCCTGTGCGAGAGTTGCTGCCCGTCATCCCTTGTGATTCACGTAATTTCACGCGGAAATCGTAATTTTTCACTTCCCAAACTCAAATTTTCAACACAACGAAATTGCTGATGCAATCGTCATGCTGTTTACATCAGTTACTTTTGGCTCTCTTTTAGGAACCGAAAATACTTTCGGTCCTCTTTAGAGAGCTGAAAATATTTTCGCATCTCTTGACTTACTGAGGTCTGCATTTTTTCATTTTCGGCTTCCATTTGGGAAGTCTACATCAACGAAAATGTTTGTGTCACTAAGACTTACGTTCTACTTACTTACAAAACCTTCTACTGGTTTTAGCCTTCTCCAGCATCCTTGTCCAGCCAGACTTATTCTGCGCCAACGTTTTCTGTGTCCTTCACTCGGTTCGTGGTAATCAACAATCAACTTTAAATTACCATTTCAATTTGGCAATTTGGCAACTGATCGAAAAAGAGGAATTATAGCGGAAAAAAATAAGAACGATCGCGGAAAAAGCAATTTTGATCTCAAGAAAATGATCGCGCCAGAAATGGAATATTGTCGCAGATAAAAACAACTGATCACCGAAATTATAATGAGATAAGACAACGGAAAAAGAAGAGCTGACCCGGGAAAATACTAATCTGCTCGAGAGAAAATGAAAATTGATCTTTTACAGTGGAATTCGAATTTGATCATTTGGTATCAAAAGTCTGTCTATTTCAACTGTCAAAATGACGTTTCAAACGTCAAAGTGATGAGCCAAGCGAGCAGTTGAGAAAACAAATGAGAAAATTTACGAAAAAAGAAAAATCCAGGTGCGCGTAAAGTAGCCCTTTGCATTTCAGATTGATTTCTTTGTTTGGCTTGTGGAGTTGTTTTTCTGGTAGATAATCGAGCCCAGATCAACGTTTACGAAGATCATTTTTCGAAAAAAGGGATCTAGGTAGGCGCGGATGACATTTGTTCTTCTATTTTGAAGCGTTGATTAGAAAGAGACCAAAAATATCTGTCTTTTTCTCACCAACGCACGGTGGGACAGAATCCCGAAAGCGCAGCCAAAACTCTTTTTCGAAGGCCATGCAAAATACTGAAAAATGTTGTTCGGTAGAGTTGTATATCAGATCTTTGTGATAAATGTGAGCACTTCAAAAATTCAAAATGGCCGCCGTTTCGAATGATTCTTGTTTTGTTAAAAACATCAGAAGAGTACAACATTTGCATGAGTTTCAGTCACTAGGCTATGCAACATTACTGAAATTTCTTCCTCTTTAGATTCAATTTCCTATTTTCCTTTCAATTTACAATTTTTTATGGAAAGTTCTAAAAACCATAAATATGACGGATCGACATGTAAATATGGTTCCACCGCTAAATTACGTAGAGTTTCAATTTTTCGAAAAATAGCCGAAAAATAGGAATCAATCTGAAATAAGAAGGGTTAGCGTACAGCTTTGGTTCGATAAGTTTCACTGGTTAAAATTTGGACACTTCTTTCATATAAAATCTGTCAAAATCGTCACCAGTGAATCTTATCGAACAATCGAACTAAAGCTGTACGTGCTCCAGGCAAGTAATTTGACGTTTAAAACGTCATTTTGACAGTTGAAATAGACTGACTTTTCATCCCAATAGACTTTGATAGGGGAAAATATTTATCGATTGCTATAAAAATGGAATTGTTCACCGTATTTATTGCTTTAATAATTGAGCGCTTTTTCGTTACATTTCGTGAAAAGAGCAAAATAATTTCTCTAGGAATGGGCACGTACCAGGGCCTATTTTTGAGAAACAAATTTCGCAAATTTCACGAATTTCGCGAGATGTAAGCAAAAGCGTTTCTTCGACCTTCAAGAAACAAGGTTTTGACAACTTTTTCGATCGTAACTTCAAAAGTTCTTGACCGATTTTGCCTATCTTCAATCTCAACATTCCTTTTGAAACTACCTTTCAGGCAGACCTGATTAAAGTAGAGGAACGGGAGTAAATCTTCCCGGCTGAAATAAAGAAAAACGGATTCAAATTTTCAAAATTTCAAACACCTTGATTTAGTAAGAAAAACTAGTTAAGAGCCCAAAACTTTTCGCCTGCGGCGCGGCGTTAGACAAATACGAAATCAATCAATTATTGAAATTCTTACGTATAATAAGTCCTACAACCAAAAACTTTTGCCTGCGGCAATTAAGTCGTTCTTCGATTTACCTAAAAGAACAATAGTGAGCAGTCCAAAAATTTCGCGTGGCGCCGTACCCGATGCGGCCATTAAGCAATTCTTCGAATCATCTAAACAACGAGGATGCTGCGATTAAACGATCCTTCGATTTACCTAAAGAACGAGAACATGCAGTTCAAAATTTTCGCCTGTTGCGCTTTGCATGGAAAACCTTACTTGCACCAGTTGAACACCACAATTTAAAAAAAATTGCCTGCGGCGCTTGACTCAAAGAAAAGCTTCAGACGCAGTAACAAAATTTTTATTGACAGAGTAGAAGTTTCACTTTTCTTAAAGATCAGCTTCTTCCATAATTTTCGTGATTTTTTGACTTATTTGCTCTAGGGAACCTCCAGGTCGGCTTCGGACTCAGTTATCATCTTAAACACTTTTCAGAACACTATAATATACATTGATACTTCATTGAATTGCAAAAAAATCTGGGGCACGAGCTTCCCCTAGAAAAGCGGTCTACATACGGTACTGTTCCCGTTGCTTAGAAACACATGTCGTCTCACCTTTTGCTGTTAATGTACAAGTATACAAATCCTTTTTGCAGGGGGACACTATAAAGGGTTTAGCGGAAATTAACAAAGACTTGAGGTGGATTTTAACGAGCAAGAAATTAACGCTTCGAAGACGCAAACCATAGCCATCAGCTCAACGAACGAGACTAGATACCTGCAACCTCTATGGTTGGGCAAATTGGTAGTACCTCCTCATTCTGATTGCGTTAAAAACCTCCACACTACGCCTCTGTCGATCAGGATTATGCTAAGTCGTTGTTCTTGCCACACCTGGAATATTGTAGTGTATTCTAGTCCTATCGGATGTCAATGAAGGTAATTGACAAGGCCTACGGAGCTATGATTAGATACGATTATGGAGGAAAAATTTTTGGAATAAATATATTTAGATCTAATTATTTGGTCTTCTTAACAATTTACTATAAACGTTTTGACTTTCGAGGATTTCTTTTGATTTTCTTGAATTCTAGAAAATTTTGCGATAATTTCCCGAGATTCGCGAAAATTTCTCTAATTTCGCAAAAATTTATCGAATTTCGTAAAAATGTTTCTCAAAAATAGGCCCTGGCACGTACACTTTTTTGTTCCATTTCGTAAAATGTAAAAATCCTCTTCCGAGGGCGCCTTTTCGTTCCATTTGGTGAAATAATAAATTCTCCATTATTGAGCGAAACGCCTTTTCGTTTCAGTTCGTAAAAGGAAAATTTCTCTCTTACAGTTTTCACAGTTCTAGCAAAGAAATTACCGTTTTCTAGCGATAAAATTATCATTTTCTTGGGATCAAACTATCATTTTCTGGCCGCCAATATACCATTCTTTCACGATCAAATTATCATTTTACCACGATCAAATTCTTATTCTACCGCGGTAATTTTTGAATGTCATCATTAATTTTATGTATGATAACTTCAACTTAGAATTGTATAATTATTGTTAATAATGACGATGAGCAGAGGTGGCCTGGCCACTGACCCGACGGGTCGACTGAGTCGGCAGCTCACTTCCGGTTCATCATAATTTATGTTTTTTGTCATTCTAATTTGTATTTAGTCAGGGGGCTTCGGCCATTGATGGAATAAATAAATAAATTAAATTAAAAAAAAAAATTATTTTCGAGCGGTAGAATTTCGAATGATCATTTTTTATTTTTTTGGTGTCAAAAGCTTATTTTTCTGCGATACTATTGAGATTCTCAAATCGTTTTCACCACGTATACATAGCTGTGGTGAAAACGATTTTTGGAACGAAAGCAACAAGTGTGTGTGTGGTTGAAACGATTTTTGAAACGAAGGCTGGAACAGTCCGAGCTCTAATTGAGAAATAATCCACGATCGAAACATTATTTTAAAACGATAATTTCTATTTTTCCTGCGGTTAAAACCAAGGCCTATTTTTAGAAAATTTTTGAGAACAATTTTTCTGAAAATTTATAAAAATTTTGAAGCATAAATGATGTTTTTTACTCAAAAAATTGTTCGAACGACCTATTTTAGGTGTTTTAGGGCATCCTAGAATTATTAACATAAGTACTAAGGGCTACATTTTTAGCCACCCGTTCTGCTTGATTTCTTGTGTTTTTTTCATCTGCACGACCTCTAATATGGTTCAGAATACAGTTTACATCGATTCTTAATTATTCTACACCCATTTTAACTTGTTTGAACGTATTTTTCATTAAAATAAAATTCGAGAAAATTCGAGAAAAATCATTTTCTCAAAAATAGGCCCTTGTTAAAACGCATTTTAGAATTATCAGTTTTAATTCTTCCCTTGCAATAGCTGATTTTTTTTCGAAAAATATATGGAATCTAAGAGTTCGAGCTGTGAAATCTAGGAGTTGAATCTGGTGACCTCCCTCATATTTCTTATGTAAGGCTCGGAGTCAGGTCATATGAACCTGACGGAACCTGAGCCTGACCTGAAAAAAACCTGTTATCTGACGGTCTATTCCCTAATCAATCATCTAATTGAGACCAGGTCTTGAAGTTTGATTGACCTAACCTGACTTAGATTTTAAGTTAAAGCAAGTTTTGACCGAGGTTGATCTGTTTGGTCTCTTATTTTTAAGGTACCGTTAGCTTTGGTGAGGAAACTTACCACCAATTTGAATTGCAAAGCTCTTTTGTCATTACCATGGCATACTTCGATTCGTACTTACCTTTGTTTAACACTCTTTGGCATTGCAGTTACTTTTTTCCATCAACTTTCATTTCAAGCAAAAGTGGATTGCAAAGAGAAAGATAGAGGTAGATAGATATTCGCCTCAAATTTAACGTAGTCGAGACTTCAGAACAATGAATGTATTGCATTTTACTGTACGTGGCGGTAGTATTTTGTTGTGACTAAGGCAGCAAGGCAGCAAAAATCCAACGTTGTCGTCTGTTACAGAAAATACTTCATTCTCAGTGGAAGGACACGTCCACAACGTGTAAGTATTACCAAATGCGCAAAATAAAAGATTTTGTTTTTAAAGTTTTTTAAGTTGGTCGCATGTTATTAATTAGATAATATTATAATTTTTATATTTATATATATACAAACATGTACAGAAGTTATATTAATTAGTTTTTAATTATAATAATTTCTTATTACTTATATGCATTCAATTCACTGCTTTTTTCTTTCTTTCTGTTTGTTTGTCTCCGTTCATTTATAATATCAGAATTGATATAAAAAAATTGTATAATTATGAAAAACAGACAAAATATAATTTTAAATGGAAAATAAGAATCCATCTTACGGTGCGGAACTTTTCTATTGCATTGGCATTAAGTGTTAAGTTGCTTCTCACATTTAACTTCCATCTAGATTTTTGAATTCTATGTGGTAATTTTTTGTTAAAGTTACTTTTAATAAAATGTTTTGCATAGAATTTAAGGTACTTTGACAACGAAAATATTTTATTTATTTATTTATTTGAATTAAATTTTATTTTATTTCTTGCTAAGTTTCCGTGTAATAGTTAAATATGTTGAGCAAAAGTTAACGTGGTATAAGTACACCACCTTCATTCTGAAACAACTCTCAACCGGCATACCTAATCTATATGTTTGCGTTATACTTTTTAAATGGCCAAAAGCACGATTATTTATGCAAATCCACCTGTGGAAAGTGATCAAAAGTTCACTTTTCCCAAGTCGTTGCATAAAACTTTGAATGCAACCCGTTGCGAAATGTGGTAATTTCCACTTCTCACAATTTGATGCATAAATTACTATATTTTTCGTGACAAATAAAATTTCACCAACACCAAATTACGTAAATTCGAAAATTGTTACAGTCAGAGCTTTTAAATAATGTGCAACTACTCTTTCATGTTCCACAACATCCAAATTCGCTTAGTTGGGATAGGAGCTGGGTCTAATATTTGGGAATTTTGGAAATTGTTTGTGAATTTTTTTTGGGAACTATAGGGAATTGCTACCCAAATATTAGGAACCTTTTGATAAAAATATTGAATCGAAGGTGAAACTATTGAACATTTTTTTGACACATATTTCTATTTATTTATTTTTTATAAATGTTTTCACTTGAATTTTGTCTGTTTTATAATTTTTAAATAACGGTTTTCTTTTTTGTTTTGTTTTTAAATATTAAAAAACATTGATTTGCCTTGATATTGTGACCTTAAATTTGATTATGTAATTAAATAAAAATCAAATATTTTAATAAAAATTAATTAAAAACAAATTTGTTGAATTTGTTCTTTAATTGTTTTTTGTCATCATTTTTTGTAGTTTTTTTTTTCATAATTTTATAACAAAAAATTCTGTTCCATTTATAAATCATATTTTTTTAATATTTTAATGCACGACTAGATAATACTGGAAATTAAATCCTATTCGAATTGTTTAGTTTACTTGTTGTTATTAAATATTTTGAATTAAAAAAAATAGTTTTTATATGTACATTATATGATGATTCCTCGCTTTCGTCCTTTTTTTTTAATAAAAAAAAGAAAACATTTTTTTTCATTATTTTTTTTCTGTATAATAGAAAAGAAAAAAAGAAATTCAAATGCCATCCCATGCGTGTATTGTGTGTGCTCTTTTTTTATTTAGTTCTTCAAAAGAAAATCCTAATAACAATTTATAGACGTGTTTTGTTAAGACGAGGAACCACATTACACATGTATTTACAATATTAAAAAAATAATAATAAATTAAACAATTTTTGAAAGTTGTTTTATCTGTGCACATAAAAAAAATGTTTTTGCCTTTTTTGTAAATTCATTTTTTTCTATTTTTTATATATTTTTTTTAATAAATTAGTTTTATTT
>WJQU01003188.1:0-25000 GCA_029228625.1 Pseudolycoriella hygida
AAAACCTCTCCAAATCAGGGTTTAAAAATCAAATCAAAGCTGAAATCAAATGATTTCGATGATCAACGAAAAAAGCGTGATGATCAAATCAATTTGATCTTTTTATGGTCATCATCATGATTTTTCAAAAATTGATTTTTCGCGAAACTTGGAATTTTCATCAGTCTCGTCATAACAAACGATAAAACGAAATAAAATCGAAAAATCAAAAAAAGTCGAAATCGTCGAAATCAAATCAAAATTGAAAATTGATCATCAAATTTTTCATGAAATCATGATTTTTCAAAATCAAATCAAAAGTTTTTGAACCCTGCTCCAAATATCAACAAAATGACAAAAATTAAAAAAAAAAAAATTTTGTAAACAAATTTTCAAAAACAAAAAAAGCCCCTCGATTTACTACGCAACGTGTAGGGAGTGTTCAAAAATGACGGTTGCACTTTTTTGGTCTTTTTAGACACCCACCCACCCCCTTGTCTGTTTTCCATTACCCCTTTCCCCCTCAAATGCAGACGTTATTTATAAACACTACCATAGCAAAAAAAAATTCAATGCCTTGAAGAGCGATTTCCGTGCTAATTTCGCAGACATATACGCCAAAAAGTTAAAACTCAATTCCATAATCATTTTTGGACCCTCACGAAGTACGAGGGCTTAAGCGTTTACCACTACATTTGTAAACAGTTGATTTGAGTAGATGCCGAATCTGCACAAAAATTTTGTGCGTCCGTCTGTAAACACGATAGCTCGAGTAAAACTCAACCGATTTTCATAACCTTTTTTCTTTGAAAAGTAGTACCAAAAGTGGGTTTGGGATTTGACGAAGGGCCACTGAGCTAAGGCCGCCCAAGTGGTTTTAGGTCTTCTATACATCCGCCAAGCTCCTCAAGACCTAAAACCATTTAAGTGACCCATCAATGGCCAAATTCAACCCCTCAAAAGAATTTTCTTTCAGGGGAAAAAACGTTTTTGAAAATAAAAAAAAAAATTTTACTCGAGTTATCGTGTTGACGGACGGACAGACGGACAGCATTTTTTTGCAGATTCGGCATCTGGGGATCAAACAATCAACGCTCCCTCGGCGACATGAATTAACGCCCGGAGAATTATCGCCCGAAAAACTTGGAATTGACGCCCGGGGAATTATTGCCCGGACAAATGTGTCAACAATTTAAAGCGGGTAAATTTGTACAAGGAAAATCCACAATTTCTTTCAAAATTTCTTTATGAGCGATAATTCCCCGGGCGTTAATTCCAATTTTTTCAGACGTTAATTTCCGGGCGTTAATTCCTCTCTGGGCGTTAATTCGTCTCTTGGCGTTGATTCGTCTCTAGGCGTTTGGACGTTTTGGCGTTTTTCGAAAAAAGTTTTGGCGTCGGACGATGTCCATGTTTCCATCAAAAGTCTCATTCGTTTGCATTGAACACATCTACTTTATTTATTTGATATCATGAACATATGAACATATAACATTCAATAAATCTTTTTGTTAAAACATTGATATAAATTTGTTGTTAAATGTTTACTATTAATTGAGTCCGGTTTCGTGTTTCATTTCTTTTGTGGGCTTTTCGCTGGTAATAGTTCATTTTCTCTACAGAATTCATTTCGAAAAATTGTAAAAGATTCGGTGGAACAGACCAAAAAAAATTGCATCGAGTGAATTTGATACTCATAATCCAATTATTTTTTACATTATTCCTTACCCGAGGTGTAGAAAATCAAAAATTCCATTCTAGCAGCCAAATAAAGCGTTGAAATGGGTATAGGAAGTTATTAATAAAGCATCAAGTCATAACTATATATAGACATTTCGCTTGATGCACATCCCAAAGGTCTCGCTGGGGAAACCTTCCAAATTTCTCGCTGCGGAGATTACCCAGAGATTTCGCAGGGGAGACCTTGCAGAGGTCTCGCTAGGGAGACATCCTGAGGGTCGCGCCAGGAAGCGACAAAGGGATAAAACATACCCTACTTAATAAGGCCATCATTTGGCTCTTGGGGGTAACCGGACTAAATAGCTTCGCTTGTATTCACCTTTTAAGAAACGTTCAGAGGAAATCCATTCATTTTGAGTCTTATGCACCGTTTGAAATGAAATCTGGTAAGCCTAAAACAGATGCGCCGACTTTCTCGTTTACTTTACAGGGGAAAAAATTTTTTCATTAATACTTCTGCTGCTGGTTGATATGTGCCAACGGAAGTTGTCGTTTTTAATTGCATTATTATACTTTGTCACATAAGCATTTACTCATGGAACATAAATATGTAGAAAAATATATCGTAAAGGTGTGCACGCGGAAACTTTGAGATTGAAAATGGTTCGCCTCAGACAAGTTTTTTTAATATGAATCAAAAAGCAAAGGCAAAACAACGATGACTTCCCAATTTATCTGAATGAAATCCTGACAAGTCGAACGTCCACTTAGGTGTCCCACAATTTTAAATTTTATTTCTCTTATTTTACTACATTCTTACAATCTAGTTATTGTCATTTTTAACACATTTTTACTGTAACTGTCTACATAGTTTGGGTTATTCCTTTCGGTTTTTTCGTCCTTTTACAAATTACTTTAATGCTTCTATTCAATTTTGCAAGCTCATTCGATAACTTCACATCTACTGACGAAAAGTACCACTTTTCACAACTAGTTGCATAACTTACAATCTTTAAATCAAGTCACTAGTAAGGAAAATTTTATTCCTGAGTTTCTAGCACATCCAACTGATAAAAAACCACCGCCATTCTAACGTTGTGGGACTTTTCGGCAATCAATTTACAATTTACAATAATCAACATTAAGTGGTTGACGATTAGGGTGGTCCAAAAATGTATGGGAAAATTAACTTGTCGAAAAGTTCGGGGCCCCACCTCTAAAAAGTTTCTAAATGTGTCACTGATAAAAAGTGTATATGGAGCCATCTGAATCCAAAGCCGTCCTGAGGGTTCCCCAGAGCAAAATAGTCAAAAAACGTGGAAACCGCGTAAAACGTGGGTTTTAGGAAAAGTGCATGAAACTTGTCAAAGATGAGGAGTGGTGTTAGGGCAACTTTGGTTTATTCCGTTCAAAATAGTCCCGAGAAAATACTTTTTCATGTGCTGGACGCATCCGAAGTGTTTCGGTGTCAAGAGATTCCGTCAAGTGGCTTTCTTAGTTCACAACTTCTTTGCTCCAGGCCTCGGTGAGTTTCACAGTTTTTGGAAAACGGTCTTCTATGAAATTTTGAGTCTAGATAGGACTTCAAAATAACGCCTAACGCCTAACGCCTAAACAGTTTGACTTGGAAGTATAAAATTCATTAAGGCTGAACAAAAATTTATTTTTCGAGAACCTCCATGAAATTTCATGGACTTCCATGAGCCTGCCTAAGTGGCCGTCCGTGTGTTTCGTCATTATTTGGCTTTTTTGGGAAGGACTAATACTATAAGAGTAGAAAAATGCCGAAAGTCACTTTGATTTACAGGTAAATGCATGCTGGGGATGCCTAACACGTAGGCGTGTCACTCTACTCGAACTTCATATGAATTTTCACAGATGTACGCAAACTTTCAATAAAAGTATTTTTCTAACAATTTTTTGTGTCTACCGCACAATAATCGGCAAAAATCAAGAAATAATTAAAATTCGTTCAAAATTTTAATAATCTCCGTATGAGTTTGAGTAGAGTGACATGCCTACGTGTAAGGCATCACCAGCAAGCATTTAGCTGTCATTCAAAGTGACTTTTGGCATTTTTCTACTCTTATAGTATTAGTCCTTCCTAAAATAGCCAAATAATGACGAAACACACGGACGGCCACTTAGGCAGGCTCATGGAAGTTCATGAAATTTCATGGAGGTTCTCGAAAAATAAATTTTTGTTCAGACTTAATGAATTTTATGCTTCCAAGACAAACTGTTTAGGCGTTATTTTGAAGTCCTATCTAGACTCAAAATTTTATAGAAGACCGTTTTCCAAAAACTGTGAAACTCAACGAGGCCTAGAGCAAAGAAGTTGTGAGCTAAGAAAACCACTTGACGGACTCTCTTGACATCGAAACACTTCGGATGCGCCCACCACATGAAAAAGTATTTTCTCGGGACTATTTTGAACGGAATAAACCAAAGTTGCCCTAAAACCGCTCCTCATTTTTCACAAGTTTCAAGCACTTTTCTTAAAACCTACGTTTTACACGATTTTCACGCTTTTTTGACTATTTTGCTTCGGGGAACCCTCAGGACGGCTTTGGATTCAGATGGCTACATATACACTTTTTATCAGGGACACATTTAGAAACTTTTTAGGGGTGGGGCCCCAGACTTTTTAATAACTTAGTTTTTTGGACCACCCTATTGACGATATGTTGTATATTTTAAAAGGAGGTGCACGAACAAAAAAAAAAAAACTGGACAAAATTACCATGAAATAGAGAAAGTAACGTTGGGTCTTAGGAAAGGATCCATCAAGGATGGCTGATGAACATGAAAATATCATGTCTACCCTGAGATCTCTCTTTTACTTATCGCATTTAAGAGTGTTACTTGGTCCAGGGATTATTTTGTCCTTTTTTGTATCAAGGTTATGAGGAATATTATGTTCCAGGGTCATTTTACCTGTTCAGCATATCTTATATTTAAGCAGCTAGAGGTAACGTAGCTATCTCGGTTCATATAGAAAGCTGAGGAGTTCAAACTCTCCGCTAAGCTTATCTGTATTCGTTAAAAGATGAAAAAGTGGTTTTCTCCAAAACGTAAAAGAAGAGACGACGGGATTTCTACAAAGATGTTGCGATAAACGTCTGTACCTCAATGAAACGCTACATTGCTCAGCCACTACAACTACACGAGTCATAAGATACTTCAAAACTTACTGGTAATTTCCCGTTGTTCACAAAAATGATCTCGAATAAATGAATTATTTTCACAGCAGCCAATGTGAATAATTTTGTTGCCTATGGCTACCCATCTGAAAATTCATCGTTATTATCGAATCCCTGTAAAAAAATTTGATTTCACGAATAAAACTTCAGTTAAATTAAAGTAATCAATTTAAATTTGTACTTCCAAATAATTGAGAAAAAAATACGAAAGAGCCCTTACGAGGAGTGGGAGAAGAAACACTCATCGTGTGTGTATTGCGCTTTTTTAAAAAAAAATATTTTTCTGCATGCGAGAGCGTCTTGACGCACGTCTTTTACTACATAGTAATGGGAATAGACACACCAATACACTCTCGTTCATACAGAAATAGTACATAACAACACAGATCAACTAGTTAGTTCATAACCAAGTTCGTAACACAATGCAAAAGAAATCAAATGTTTACAAACGAGCGCTTTAGCGCGAGTGTTAGTAAATTTTGATTTCTTTTGTATTGTGTTCTTGTGTACATAACTTTACACTCTCTTTGATTGACTTCATTCTCTCAGATTAAACATTAAATACGTAATTTTGCCAATTTTATTGATGAATTCGATTTGAATTCGGAAGAAGAACTCTCGATTCTCTCATCTCGCAATGTAAGCAAGTATTTGTTGGACATTTATGTTGAGACGGACAATACTTCAACTCAAGTAATGAATGCAAATATCCCAGAGAGAAATATAATTTTCTTACAGGGATACTCGGTTGTAACGATGAATTTTCCGATGGGATGGGCAAAAAAATATGTTTTTAGATGATGTTTTGATTACGATAGTAGTTAAGGCAGTAACATGAAGCACAGAATATTTAATCGATCAATGGGAGGGAAGCTTCTAATCAATTAAACATCTCCATTAGTCAGATGGCATGAGATAACTAAATAAAAAAAACTCAAAATTTAATTTCAAAATAAAATCGATATTTTTATTACAGTTTCGTACAACTAAAATGCAAGTAAGCATCGCTAAAAATCTGGGACATGATATATGGTGGCTGATCTCTGATGAAACAATATAGAAAAATTGATGACCCAGCCGCCATATCAAATCTCTGCTAAAAATGTAACACTTAAATAATGAGATATGTTAGCAATTAGAGTGTTGCAATGCTTCAATTTCACATACAAAATAAAAATAATGTAAAAATAATCTGAAATAAAAATCTAAAAATGAATAAAGCAGTCAATGAAAATTACTTCGCGTAAACTTGTGGTTCAAAGAAAGGCGAAGTCAATCTCCTGGAAAGTCTACACCTTTCTATTGAAAATGTGTTACACTCAAACGTTTTTATTTTATCAAACTTTGACTTTTTTTTCAGCAGGAAACAATGCCACAAAGTAAAAGTATAACAAAATAAAAACATTCGTCTGTAACATCAAACGTTACAAGAAATCTCGTAGCAGTGTGGTTGCTTAACTCGAAAGATACAAACAGAATGATTCCATCGTTCCAACGAGACTCTGCCGTTTCACACTGTTCACACTGAACTCTGGGCAAGGTAGGTGAAAGGTCAGGTTCGGACGGACTACTGAGCCTGAGGTTACCTGGTTTTTATCAAGTCATATTCTAAGAAAACCAACCTTTTTCGCGATTCCTTTGTTATAAATTGTCGAAAGTTTAGAACATTCTTGGGAAGCTTCACTGACGGAAAATATTATAAAAAGTTACCGGTGACTACAGCTGTATCAGATAATTTGAGGCTACCTGATTACGAAATTACCCGTTGCAGGTAAAATTTTCAAACTTTTTGTCAGTGTGTGTGAGAAAATCTACCAACGGTTGTAGATATGTTGCAGAATTCCTTTCATTCAACAAATTTTTGGAATGTTTATGTCACAAAATAATTAAATGATTGAAATAAAGGATTTCAGGAGCTTTTCGCCACCTTTCGCCACTTACCATTTTGTATGGTTTTTGTTGCATCAATCGTAGCGTAAACTTCTGTGTTCCTCAACAATCGACGATTCGGCTTTTATTATAAAAATAAAATATTTCCTTAATAAAAATAAGAAAGTTTACATTTCAACTAAATGGGATGAAAAGCTTTCCTTTGCTTTTGAAATAACACAGACGTCTCTTAAGTAACATCACAAAAAAATCGAAGTTTCATGGAAAAAACCAGAAACTTATAAAATTAAATTGTTTCACACAATGAGCAGCTTCCTAGTTTCGATGATTCCACTTTTTTCATAGGCAAATCGACATCTTCCGCACTGCATATCAGTATCTCCCTTTTCTCTACTACTAAATTATTGTAACTTTTATTTAATAAATAAATTTAAATTAATTTTTCCTAAAATGCGCAGCTTATCCGACATAAGGCATGTGTGTTGGATCAATAACACCACCTGGACCTGGTAACAAGCTCGGTGCGTTTGTCAAGTATGAATCGATCTGTCGGGCGGCTTGACGACCTTCTGCTATGGCCCATACTATTAATGATTGGCCTCGTCGACAATCTGAAATGTAAATCCATCAATTCCATCATCTTCATTACATTTAGTTTATAATTAACCTCCCGCAGCGAATACTTTATCCATCGATGATCCATACTGTCCGGTCACCGCCTTAACATTTCCACGATTATCCAACTCCAATCCCAATTCCGATGGAACGGTTTTTTCCGGTCCTAAGAATCCCATGGCCAACAGAATCAAATCGGCGGGGAAATATTTCTGCGTCCCGTCAATTTCTTTCATACTCCACTGACCATTCGACCTCTGTGTCCATTCAACTTCAACCGTATTTACACCTTTGATGTTACCATTACCATCGCTCACAAATTCTTTCGTCGTCGTACAGTACTGACGCGGATCTTTACCGAACTTCACTTTCACTTCTTCATGGCCATAATCAACACGGAATACTTTCGGCCATTGAGGCCATGGATTATCATCAGCTCGGGTTTTTGGTGGTTCGGGTAAAATTTCGAATGACGTTATTGTTTTCGCCCCCTGTCGTAAAGATGTTGCAATACAGTCACATCCAGTATCACCACCACCAATAACAATGACGTCTTTGCCTTCAGCCGAAATCCAGTCCTTGGCGCCACCAAGTATTTTCTTCTGAGACGATTCTAAGAACTCCATCGCAAAATAAATTCCATTCAGGTCACGATTAGCTAACGGTAAATCGCGTGGCCATGTTGCGCCGGTTGTGAGCAGAACGGCATCATTTCCATTGACCAGATCGATAGCTTTAACATCTGTACCGATGTGACAATTGGTGTTGAAAGTTATTCCTTCAGCGGCCATCAAGTCAACACGTCGTTTCACCACATCTTTGGAAAGCTTCATTGTTGGGATTCCGTATTGCAACAGACCGCCTGTAAGTTATTTTTATTTCGTTTAGTCAGTCGTTGGAGTTAGAGGAATTTCTAAGCTTACCAATTCGATCGTTTCGTTCGTACACCGTGACAAAGTGGCCAGCTTTGTTCAATTGAGAAGCAGCAGCTAAGCCAGATGGACCAGAACCAATTATGGCAACCTTCTTTCCGCTGCGGAATTCCGGAATCTAAAAAAATTGAATCAAAATTGGAGGAGGAGCTCATTTAAAATATCCCAACTTCAGCTTCCCAACTGACCTGTGGAATGATCCATCCTTGCTCGAAGGCGTGGTCAATAATCGCACATTCTATGTTCTTTATTGTCACTGCCGGTTCAGAAATACCGAGAACACATGATCCTTCGCAAGGAGCTGGACAAACTCGACCGGTAAATTCGGGGAAATTATTTGTCTGCATCAGTTGATTCAGTGCTTCTTTCCATTCGTCATGGAACACAAGGTCATTCCATTTCGGTATAATATTTCCCAGCGGGCATCCTATGATGTCAAAGAGTCTTCTGTTGAGTCATTCTAGTTAAAAAAATCGGCACATACCATGCACATTGGACTGACAGAAGGGTACTCCACACTCCATGCAACGGGCCGCTTGGACTTTTAAGGTTTTGCGAACATTCGGAAAATGGAAAACTTCATTCCAATCCTTCTGACGTTCTTCGGCGTTGCGATAAACGCCTGTCTCGCGTTTGTATTTGATAAAACCTCTGCGAAATTAAGCGGATTACAAAATGGTTTAATTGAAATTACGTTACTAATTGCACCTTGTCTTGTCCAAAATTTTGTCCAATTTCTTTTTTTCCAGTGTCAGATCTTGTATGGCTTCTTCGATGTCTTTGATGTTTGGCTCATGAGTGTTATGACCGTTGACACCATTAACGCCATTGACACCATTCTGACCGTTGGTAATAGCTTTGCCAGAATTCTGTTTCGCTTCAAGTTCCTTGGCTTCAATGTCTTTCAACGCCTTCTGATATTCGTACGGGAAAACTTTGACAAACTTAAGAGTCTCAGCTGGCCAGGTGGTTAAAATTTTCTTCGCGATCTCCGAACTAAGCAAATGAAAGATGTAAATTTGCGACAATTAGAAAGGCTGTCATGTAACTTACCCTGTTAGAGCATAGAACTCTTCCAGCAAGGCCTTTAAGATTTTCTTATCTTTGGACTCAGTCAGCAGCAAGAGCTCAACTGATTCTGCATTAGTCTTTCCACGGAATGATCCATCGACATCATAAACATAAGCAATGCCACCTGACATTCCAGCTGCGAAATTTCGACCTGTCAATCCCAATATGACAACAACACCTCCAGTCATGTATTCACAACCGTGATCGCCAACACCCTGTGATTTGTGATTATGTAGAAGAAAGAAATTCCTTTTCTAAACAGACAACAATTACCTCCACTACAGCAGTGACCCCTGAGTTCCGAACACAAAATCGTTCCGCAGCAATACCTCTAAAGAATGCTTTGCCACAAGTAGCACCGTACAAACAAACATTACCGACGATGACATTCAAATGCGATTCGAATGTTGATTCTTTCGGCGGAGCGATGATAACCGTACCGCCACATAAACCTTTTCCAACATAGTCATTTGCATCACCTTCCAGTGTTACGGTCACACCATTTACCAAAAATGCACAAAAACTCTGTCCGGCTGAGCCCTTCAATTTGATGTCAATTTTGTGTCCGTCCGGCAGCCCTTGTTCGCCGTATTTCCTTGCAATGGTGTAGCTAAGTGTGGACGTGAATGCCCGTTCCTCGTTGTTGATGGTCGACACAATTTCAATGTGCTTTTGTTTACCATCAATGACGGGCTGGGCTTTAACGATCAGGTCATTGTCGGCTCGTTTTTCTAAAACAAAATCTTGAGACTCCGAACCGCCGATTATGTTTGTACCTGGACGAAGTTCTAATGCATTTTTTAATAACAACGACAAATCCAATGTGGCTGCTTTGAGCGTTGCATCTTTACGCACTTGGAGTAGATCCGTTCGGCCAATAAGTTGCTGGAATTTCTTAATACCCAACTCAGCCATTATGGAACGGATCTGGAGGATAGAACGATTAATTTATGCAAATCACTTTGAACATTGACTTACATCTTCAGCAAGCATGAAGAAAAAGTTAACAACGTGCTCTGGTTTTCCTGCAAATTTCTCTCTCAACACAGGATCTTGTGTTGCTATTCCAACTGGACAAGTATTCAAATGACATTTTCTCATCATTGTACAACCTGGAATTTTAGAAAATACGTGTTTCAGAGTTTGAGGAAAAATGGCCCAATCCTGGGTTACGACCACTTCTAGAACTGGTAGGGATGACATATATCTCTCAAACTAAGGCAGTTAGAAAGTTGCAGTCAAAGGCAAAGTTGGTGAGAATTACATTTTAGAGAAAGTTGTTTCAGGATTTTTTGGAGAAACATTTCGGGTAATGTAATCAGTGGCCTGAGACCAGTAATTTCTGTGGATCTTTTAAATTCTAATAGTTCAAAGGGAACATGAAACATTGAATTTTTGTTCGAATCTTTTCGCCGCATCTATTCTGATACGTACGGGTCTTTGGTTATGTTCTAACGTAAATTCAAAACGTCACTTACCCATAACAATCAATGGAGCTGTACTGAATCCAAACTCATCTGCTCCGAGCATAGCAGCAACTACAACATCGAAACCTGTTCGAAGTTGTCCATCGGCTTGAACAATAACTCTAAAATTAAATCAACAATTACAGCATGGGACATCAAGGTAAGAGTATCATGATAAAATGAATTACTAATAACTACCGCCCGAAGAATTATCTCACACGAGTCCTGGATACAATTCACATCGCAACATTGTTGCGTGTACAGTGTACATATTTTAGCCAGTGACATGAAATTCCGCGTTTATTTTTTCAATCGCACTGGGATATTTAGTGTTTTCATGTGTTTTTTATGAGTGTGCGTGCATACTGAATCAAGGCTATTCGTTTGATCGCATATTGTGTCTCTAATTCAGAATGTCGCCCATTAAGAAATGCAAATCAGAATGCTTCATTACCTGGATCGAAGATTATTTAAAACCAATACTTGATGAGTCTCAGCAACACCTAATTCCCAGGGCAATCCAGCTGACTTAATTCCGGTCCATGAGCTGGCACCAGTGCCACCGTCATGACCAGACACTACTACATGCTCTGCTTTACCCTGAATTCATTTTTTGTTATTTAGACGATTGGAAAGAGAAAAAAATTAATAAATTACCTTGGCACAACCAGCAGCTACAACACCAACACCCACTTCTGATACCAACTTTACGCTAATACGTGCACTAGGATTAGCGCACTTTAGATCGTAAATCAACTCTGCCAAATCCTCAATTGAATAGATGTCATGATGTGGAGGTGGGGAGATTAAGCCAACACCAGGAACGGAATGACGTGTGTCGGCAATGTCTTGAGTAACTTTGTACCCGGGTAGTTCACCACCTTCACCGGGCTTAGCTCCTTGGGCCATTTTGATTTGAAGATCATCTGCGTTGGCTAAATAGGCGGCGGTAACACCGAAACGTCCAGAAGCAACTTGTTTAATCGCAGAACGTTTATTGTTTTCGGGATCTTGATCTATGAGATGAAAATTAGTTATTCATAAATTATTGACTCGATCCTGCGTTTGACTCACTCATGTATCGATCAGGGTTTTCTCCACCCTCACCAGTATTGCTCTTACCACCGATTCGATTCATTGTGATAGCAAGTGTGGCATGTGCTTCTAATGAAATGCTTCCGAAGCTCATGGCTCCAGTCGCAAATCTCTTAACGATTTCACTAGCCGGTTCCACTTCGCTGATATCAATTTTGTTACGTCCTTTAACTACTTCTAGTTGTCCTCTAAGCGTGCATTCTTTAACGCTTTTCAATGTTGACTCTTTGAACCGTTCGAATGCATTTTGATTTTTGTTGATTGCCGCTTCCTGTAAATGAGCAATCGATGCCGGTTCATTGATATGGCCTTCACCTCCATTTCTCCAGTGGAACTGACCAGGATTTCTTAAGATTTTCATGTCCGGTGATATTTTACAGTAGGTTATGTTGTGCCTTAGCAAACCTTCATTGGCTAAAATGTCTAATGACACGCCACCCAATCGAGATTGTGTACCTCGGAAACATTTATCGATAACATCCGCTCCTAATCCAACAGCTTCAAAAATCTGCGCACTTTTGTACGACTGCAATGTGCTGATGCCCATCTTAGCCATCACTTTGCTAATACCCGTCTCAATCGCTTGAGCGTATGCTTGGTATATCTGATCGTCAGTGGTTGTGTGACTTAAGACACCTTCGTCACGTAAAGCCACAGCCAATTCGAATGCCAAATATGGACACAAAGCATCGGCTCCATAACCAAGCAGAACGCAGACATGATGAACCTCACGAGCTTCAGCAGTTTCCACAATAATTCCTACTTTCATTCGTTGCCGACTTTCAATCAAGTAATGGTGCAAAGCACCCAAAGCCAGCAAAGCCGATACGGGACATCTTCGTTCACCACCAAGACGATCAGACAGAACTATAATTTGATAACCATTTTGCGCTGCCTGTTCGCCTTCCATGCAGATACGGTTCAGTGCGCTGATATATCCTTCGGTTGCTTCCTCGAAGGGAAATGTAATGTCTATGACTTTAGTTTTCCAACCACGATAGGAAGTTCGTTTCAAGATTTCCAAGTCAGCTACACTCAATATGGGATTCGGCAACCAAATACGATGAACTTGATCTGCAGATGGTTTCAATAAATTTGCTTCGGGGCCCAGAGGACATTGCAATGACATAACGATTTTCTCGCGGAATGGATCGATGGGCGGATTAGTTACTTGAGCAAATAATTGTTTAAAGTATTCGTACGGCAAAGGCTGGAATTGTGATAAACAAGCGAGTGGTGCATCGTTACCCATAGATCCAAGAGCTTCTTTTTTATGTTTGAACATGGGAATCAGCAGCATGTTCACGGTTTCAGTGGTGTAACCATAAAGTGGTAGTCGCAGATCGAATAGACCACGTTGATCAACACTCATTTGCGGTGCTTTAAGGAAACATTTTCGGTCTTTGAAAACGTCAGCACGTCGAATGTCATCCATTGTTATCTGTCGGATAAGAGGAACTTCGATATTTCGGCACAAAGTCATAAATAAAATAAGTTCGGTTGCTGAACGAAATCATGTTTTGCATTTATGCCCAAAAGTTAAGAAAGAAATCAAAGGAGCGAATAAGTTTCTCTAAGCACATGCATTCTCTAAGCACTCTTCATTCATCATTTATTCGCAACTAGCAACTATGAAGCGTTTATGTGTTGAGCGAAATAAGTCCATTTTTCAATTTCACTTACAAGTCGCACTTTTGTTAAGAATAGGTTGGAAAAATGTCGGCTGCGTTCAGGCAAATTATAGATGCACAACTGTTGAAAATGACTGAGTAATAGGGAATGCAATTTTGGTATTATTACCGATATCAACATGGAATACCGATTTTTTATCAATCTATCAAAATGACATTGTCACATGTGAGAGCCAGGGTCAGAGTTCGTAACAAGATTTCTAAAACTTTTGAAGCTTTGGAAGGACTGATATAGGCCGACCGATTGGCAGAACAGATGGTTTTTATCAGATCTGATCTGAACATTTCATATCTTTACTTTTCAGATTCAGATCATATTACATTTTTTTCAGATTGCCTTCAGATTTATTTCAAATACTAAAGTTTTGTAAGTGAGGAGTGTGTGGGATGAAAGTTTGTTGGAAGAAAGTGTGTGGGATGAAGTGGGAAGTGTGGGGGATGAAGTAGAAAGTGTGTGGGATGAAGTTGGAATTGTGTGGGATGTGTTTTCAATTTGTCGCACACACTTTCCATTTCATTCCAGACACTTTCCACTTCATCCAACACACATTCCACTTCATCCCACATACTTCTCACTTCACCGGACACACTTCCTACTTCACGACACACTTCCCACTTCATTGCACACCCTGGGGTACCCAATTCTGGATCTTGAGTCTTAATGTGCCTTAATGTAGTCTTAATACCTTTAGTATAATTCCGAGCACAAAAAATTGTTTTAGGTCTATCGAGATACCATTCAGATATGTGTTCAGATTTCAGATCAAATTGAGATCTGTTAAATTCAGATCAAATCAGATCAGATCGAATTCAGATCATTAATAAAATCTCCAGATCAGATTCAAATTGATAATTTTTTCAGATTAATCTGAAATAAAACAGATATATCTGATCTGTTCAGAACCCTACAAAATTCTAAAGTTTCACAAAATATGAAATCTGAGGAAAAAGTGAAAACAAAGGATGTTGACCTAGTGGTTAAAGCGCCCGAGAGCTCTGACGTGGTAAATGTCCAGCTACTGATGACACACGACTTTGAAATTTTTTCAAAACTAGAGAAACATTCGTAGACTGGTTTTTGTTCAAATATTCGTGAAGGTGGAGCGGCCGAAAATATTTTACACGAAAAATGAGCTTTCAGTGGCCAGGGTGGACACAATCTCTTTCCACTGGTGAGTCAAATCAAAAATAGTTGAATAAAGGCATAAACGCACACATTTGATTACATCTTGTTTCACTTACCGACTTTTGCCAGAAATTTGGGAAAGAAGTTAAAAAAAAATATTTTTGTTAGAAATCTTCGCACAAAACAACTCTACAAAAGCAGTTGGAGAATACATTTCCATTTATTTTACTCACCTTTTCTTTTAGCCACTCCGAATGTGGTCTTGACTTTGCAATGGATGATTTGAGTTCTATGTCCTGAATAAACGATTTCTCCTCGGTATCGACCAGTAACATACGGCCAGGCTTCAAACGGCTTTTCAATATCACATTCTCGGGAGGAACATCGTATACACCAACTTCAGATGCCATGATCAACATTTTGTCATTGGTAATGTAAAATCGAGACGGTCGCAATCCATTACGATCAAGTACAGCGCCTGAAATTGTTTTTGCATTGCAGAAAATACTATTTTGAATCATTAACGAAAAGTCGAAAGGGAGCTTTGGTAGTGATGCGTCCCGGATGGGATAAAACTGGAAATATATTCTAAGAAAGGATCTGCAAAGTCATACCACCATCTCCCAACTTAACCCTGCTGAGGTGAAGATGTTAGCGAGAACTATGGCCGAAGAACCCTCTTCGATCATAAACTTAGCGCTTTAGAACTTACCTATGTATCTTCCATCAGTAAAAGAAATTAATGCCGGACCATCCCACGGTTCCATGACATGTGCAGCCCACTGGTAATAATCACGCTTCTCTTGTGCCATCGTACGATCGTTTTGCCAAGCCTCTGGTACCATAGTCATAACAGCTTCCGGTAATGGACGTTCGCCGGCCATGGTCAAAAATTCCAGTACACAATCAGCCGAACCAGAATCGGATAAATTTGGTTCAACAACCGGAAACAATTTCTTCAAATCACTGCCAAATGCATCACTTTTCATGATACCTTCACGAGCTTTCATCAAATTGACATTACCACGCAAAGTGTTAATTTCACCGTTGTGCGCCAATACACGCAATGGATGAGCACGTTCCCATGACGGAAAAGTGTTTGTACTGAAGCGAGTGTGTACCAATGCCAAATACGATTCGAATTCCGGATTCAATAAATCGAGGTAATAGTTCCACAATTGATCGGACGTGAATAATCCCTTGTAGACGATGGTTTTAATTGACAGAGAACAAATGTAGAAACGACGTCCCGGTACAGTTAGTTCGTGTGTGGCACGCTTACGTAAAACAAATACTTGACGAATGAGGTCTTTTTCATTTAAATCAGCTGTTACGAAAACTTGCCGTGACAATGGCTCACTTTTTCTAGCAACTTGACCGACAGCTGATACTTCAGTGGGTACGGTACGCCATCCAAGTACCGATATACCAAGGCTACTAGCCAAGGCTGTAAAATCTTTCTCACTGTCTGCATGTGTTTTTTTATCCATGTAAATAATACCGGTGGCATATTTACCGAAGTCTGGCAAAGATACATTCAACTTGGCCCTGGAAAAAGTTAAGAACAAAAATTATTTATGTCTATTTATAGATCTTCTCTTGTTATTATAATTGACGGTCACGGTCAATGCCATATTACACAATTTTTATGTTCGTTTTAACAGAAGAGATTTTTTTATCGTAAAACAATAATTTATTGCTTCCTAGTAAGAGCTTCCTATCAGTATATACACTCTGCGTTGAAAGAATTGATCGGATAAAACCAGTTTCTTGAATAAAATAGAGTTAAATTTGATGGTGTCTGTATGCTCAGCATTACAATACGTTTTGAGTTAAACGACCTGGTCATCATCAATAAATAATGCAGACGATGCAAACGGTGAATTGATGTCTTTGTGAAGATAAAGCGAAATGAACAACTGAATTATGAATTGAACAATCAGTTATATCATGAAGGTAACGTTATTCTTTTAACGTCATTTTTACGTACAGTTATTTTTTGTCGCAAGGACTGTCGACCGAAGAATGAAGTTTCCACCTAATTCAGCTTCTTGCCCCACAGTTTACTTTAAGCTATTTATGTAATTTAAAAGTAATTCCAATTCCACAAGCTTAACGTTTATTCCGAACCACGCCTGGAAGGATTATTCTCTTTTTCGAATTTTTTACGCGCTAAACGTGCATCGAACGATTCTAGTCACCGTGCAGCGGGTATGGAATTTCAGACCCTTACGAAATATGTGTCTTATGAGTTTACTACCATTGCGAATTCGAACCCGTGAGTAAGGGGAAAACTTCTTTTGTTGCCTAGAGATGCCAAATTAGCGAAAAAACGATGTCCGTCTATCTGTAACTTGAGTAAATCTTCATCGATTTTCAAAAATTTGTTTTTCTCTGAAATTCGGGTTAAAAAGTGAGTTGAAGTTCGAAGATGAGCAAAATCGGTCAAATAGTTCCGGAGATATGGTCGGGCTTTTCGAGGGTCAGTGAAACTTTTTCGCAAATATATTTGGTGTCAAATCAAAGCATCTGACGTAATTGGAAAATTTTTTACGGAAATCGGATAAGTTGTCTGAGGCAAGGGGCTAATGAAATGAGAGAAATTGAGTTTCATACGAAATATGGAGATTTACTGTCAAACGCAAAGTTGTAGAGAATACTGTAGGCTACTACTACTTCCAGAATTGGTAGGGATGATTTACATCTCCAGAACTATGGCAGTTAGAAAGTTGCTTCCAAAGGCAAAGTTGGTGAGAATTACATTTTAGAGAAAATCCTGTTTGTACAGTGGAGAACATTTCGGTCAACAAAATCAATGGAATCAGGTGTCATAAGACGGACTTCTGTAGGGTCTTTGACATTACCTTGGGTAATTTCTATGGATCTTTTGAATTCCATAGTTCTAAAATAACATAAAACATTGAATTGCTTGCTCATTTGTATTTAGATACGTTCGAGTCTTTTTGTAACATCTATTTTGTTTGCCACATCTATTCTGTTGCGTACGGGTCCCTCGTATGTGTTTTTCTTTACGTACCTCAATGTAGCAGGTGAATTTGTATTTGCACGAGTTAGACTCACTCTATGGTACCTACACCCCGAACCGATTTTCACCAAATTTTATTAGCTTTCTGAGGTCCAGATGTTTCGTTTTTAACTTGGAAGGGCAAAAGTTTCACTGACGCTCAAAAAACCACGTTCTTTAGCTCATTTTTAATCGAATCAACCAATTGTGGTAAACATTACCATCCACCCTATTTTTCTTGGCTGCGTTCTGGGGTGGTGATAATTGTCCGAAAACAAATAAAAAAATTAAGTATTTGGCTAGAAAATCGTTTTATGTTCGAATTCTTGCATTCAGCACGAAACTATCAAATGAAAACTATTAGAAGCAACAAGTAAACTATTAGTGATTTTATTTATTGGTTGGTTCATTCGTACGTACAACAAACGCTTTTTTCTTAGAAATTGTCGTGTAAAATGAGGAATATGTTTGTTCTCTTATTCTTACTGCAAACACTTGGTCACATTTTATTGATGTTGACACTCCCTTTGGTCTCGTATTACTAAAATAATTGGAAGCGGTTTGTTGATTTCCAGAAACGATTTTGTTAAGTAACTTGAAAACTTTTGTTTTGACTCTTGAGTTTGTTGCACGAATCAAAGCAAATAAGTTAAGGAATTCTAAGTAATTACACCGCATATAATGTGTTTCTTGTCGGTAAATGAATTCTAAATTTCTTGCCGCATAGTAATGGCGGATTTACCGACTATAACAATGTACAATATATTTTATCACATTCGAGCCTATAATAAGCCAATTATTACCCTAATAATGGGGCTATAATCGGCCTATTATAGTCGACTTTCTTGTTAAAAGTAGGGTTGTAATGACGCTATTATCACCCGGTTCTTTAATAAATGAGAATAAAACGTGTGTTGTTATGACAATCGCATTCTAAATCGAAAAATCAATCTAGACGAAGTTTTTCGACACAAATTCGATGAGTGGTTTTATACGAAATTTTTGATTTATGTCAATTTTGTTGTAATTTTTTTGTGCATAATTGGCAAGTATAGGTTCAAATGTGATAAACTATCGTATAATACAAGGGGAACAATCGCGTAATTATAGTCTCGGTGGGTTTACCAACTTCTACTATAATTACTTGATAAAACCACTTGTATTATAATATACTATTACGCTTTTCACCAATGTAAATGATATTTATAACACTTGGGGCCATAATATGCATATTATAGCTCTCGGTTACATCGTTTCTTGTACATTTCTTGTATATTTAATGTACATTTAATGGGGTGAAGGGCAAAAGTGTAGACTAAATGTACACCTAATCTAGTGTAACGATTCACAACTTCTTTGTAGATTTTACGTTTACAACAAGAAGTTTTGAATCGTTCAATAGATGTTCACAACATTAGGTATACATTTAGCGTACTCTTTTTGCCCTTCACCCCATTAAGTGTACAGTTTTTGTACATTAAATGTTTAATATTCACAAAAGAAAAGATGTAACGTTCTATGTGCTTTTTGATACACATTTAATGTGCTGCAACACACTTCGATGGCATCAAACGTACATTTCGTGGGGTAAATTGTTATCTGGGTAATTTTGTATGTCCAGCGCTTCAACTCTGCCATGAAGCGCGCTGACTTTAGCTGGTAAATTTTTGTACTAATAACTGCATTATAATCGCAATATTGTATAGTCAAAGTCCATATAAGCTGCCCGGCATTAATCAAGCGAGTTTTAGATCGAACCGAAAAGGCCTAAAAACAATGCCCTCATTTTCGACACCGTCGAGTCGCATGTAAAATTTTATGGGAAGTATTATAAGCGATCAATGAAAAATAATTTTTGGTCACCAGATAATTCGCTTAAGATCACCAACACCAAATAAAACTAAATTAGTGACCACATACTTACATCTACCCATAGTTAGCTTCTCTAGCGATAAATTACCCAATTTGAAAAAATGTTTGGAAATACATCTGACATTAAACGGACTGTTCGAGTTTGCTGGTGATCAAAATTGTATTTCCTGGTGATAAAAAACTTATATTTCGGTGATCAGTTAAATATAATGCCAAATTTTATCATGTCGTGTTATAATATACATTATGCTAAAAATCCATTCATATCAATGTAGATAAATAAAGTCCGCATGGAAAACGATATCTTTTCCAAGAAGATCACAATTAAAAAGAACGGTCTAATATCTGAAAAGTTTGTCTAGCCAGAATAATTGTCAATGAGGTGCCTAATGTTTTGTAGTATCAAGTTTACGATGGAACTTCCTTTTCGAATTATGTTTAAAAATAAATTCTGTGTATATTTTGTCTGCGTTCTTATCAGTCACTGACATATTTTACTCATGTAACAATGCATTAAACCTACCTAAAAAAGGAGACTTGATTATCTAACCGAAGATTGCGTACGAATTCTTTTCCAACTCATTGTCGATAAGAAATTTTTACAAACGTATATTTCGGACATTGTATGCATGCATGGACACATGTACACAAATCGTTTTAACGTAATGACGACATGGAAGATTTTTAGACCTGGACGAAGTTCAATGGGGTCTCATAGGCTCACTACGGAATTTGTAACATGGAATTTAATCGACACCAGAGTTATGGAGATAAAACTGAAGATCCCAAAAAAGAAAGAAACTAATCTGTCCGTCTGTCCCATATCTTCCGAAAAAAGTTTCTGAAAACGTTTACTCGATTTCGTATAATTTCGACAAGTAGAACGCACAAACTGTCCATTAGGGTGTCAAATGAACCCTATGGATCAAAGAAATTGGTTGATTGCTTCAGACTCTAGGGTTTATGGGGTGGCCCAAATTTTTATAAATACGTCTAAAGTAGGAGGTGTACAGAATCGCTCCCAAAGGCAAAGTTGTATAGCAAGTCGAGGAGAAAAAATTGTTCCCAAGGAATTATTGGTCTCAGAGGTCACGTCAGTTACTTAGGTCAGTTTCAGAATCAATACTTCGGTAGGATTTTCGAAACACTGGGGAACATACGGGTCTTACTTATTTAGTGTATTTTATCATCTCTCATTCATAAAAAACGTATATACTACGCAGTAGGTCTAATCATTTTATCACAATAATTTACGCTGGAGTCCAATTGTTTTATACGGTGCGATTACACTTTGTGTAATGTTCAGCTAATGATGTCCGCGTGATAATTTGACGTAAAGTTAAACACTGAAAATAACCGTACATGATCCGTGCTATCAGCGACAGTGAAAGTGGTGTTTTATGAAGTCGTATAACAATACAATTTACAAATTGCATAGACTGTAAAAGTAATGACTGATTAGTCAATCGACAATCTTAATCGATTTAATTAACTTTGGTGTACCAATACCGAAGTGGTTATTGCGTTGTCATTCATAATTTGGAGATCTTAACAGCAATCTGAAAAGTTAATTTTCCGACGGCATGAAGGTTAGAAAGTCATACTTTATTCCAAAATTCTCATTTAATTCACCGATCTAAGAAAATTGCAGAGCAC
Organism: Pseudolycoriella hygida; assembly: GCA_029228625.1. NCBI lineage: Eukaryota > Metazoa > Arthropoda > Insecta > Diptera > Sciaridae > Pseudolycoriella > Pseudolycoriella hygida. The sequence continues at coordinate 21,302 of WJQU01003188.1, forward strand.
ATGTTCATAAGAAGACTTTATAATCCACTTGACATATCCCAGGTTTATCTGAGCCATTCAAGTTCAGTGCAATCTAATCGACTATAAGCACCCAAGGTGTACATGCATCATCATTTTATCATTTTGCGTTACTTGGGACCAGAGTCCAACACTCAGGATAGAAATCACATTTCCAAATCACATCAACAAATTGGATGAAAGCCACTTGATATCTCGTGATTTTAATATTTTTTTTTATGCAAATGGAAAGAAACGGGTAAACACATAAGAGTATTGGATACAAATGTTTTAATTCGGTTTCAGGACAGATTTATATCTGTCGAAAATGTAGTATAACCACGCAGAGAACCAGGAAGAAGATTAAGAATAACTTTGCAGCTGGCATTTGAGTTTTTATTGGAAAGCAAGATTCACGAATAATGTGCGTGATTCATTGAGAAGGGGAGGGGGGGGGGTTTCATGGCCTTCAGAGAACCCAACAAACAGAAAATATTAAACCATTGACATGGATATATTACAGTAGCGATAGAGTAAATTTAAAGAAGTTGTTTCCATATGTGCAGCTAGGTGGAGTTAGGTTCAGCTAGGTGGAGTTAGTTGCAGCTAGGTGGAGTTAGGTGCAGTTAGGTGGAGTTAGGTGCAGCTAGGTGGAGTTAGGTGCAGCTAGGTGGAGTTAGGTGCAGCTAGGTGGAGTTAGGTGCAGCTAGGTGGAGTTAGGTGCAGCTAGGTGGAGTTAGGTGCAGCTAGGTGGAGTTAGGTGCAGCTAGATGTAGTGAGATGTAGTGCACAGACATACGGCCGACAAGGGTGAAAACATAAAGTAGCTATCGCTACTTAATAAATGCTTGACAATAAGCGTCTGGTGGTTAATTTTTGAGTGGCTACTTTTTCTAGGGGTCATTGTGTCCAGCGATATGTTTAATCGTATAGCAAAAGAAATTAGCTAGCTCTTCAAAGATTTTTGACTTCATATGGATAATAAATATAAATCATTCTTTTAATTGCTTGAAAGAGCTTCGAATTTATTATCAATCTTCAGCTGCGCCATAAACTCAACCATTGTACTCATTTTCCTCTCAGAAAAAATCTACAGCAAAACAAGCCTGAATTTCTTATTTTCAACGCAGCAAAAAAAGAACGTTTCGAGTTCTCATCTAAGGTATTTGTTTATAAACATTTTTCAATAATTGCATTCAAAACCACAGAGCATACGCCAATCATAAAAAAGTTTTTCTAAAAATAACTTGAAACATGAACTGAATGCAAATAGAGAAAAAAAGTGAAGAGCACGGTACCCAAACGTGATCGAAGAATGTTAACGTTTCAGAGAGTTCACTGGGTGCTCTTTATTCTCTCTCTTTGGGTTGATAATTAATTTTCGTTTGATTTACGGGCTTGACATTTTTGACAAAAAGAGTGGAATTTTTTTGGAAAAGCTAAAAAAGTATGTAAGGGGCAATCGATTTTTTGTAGGAGACAAGTGATTCTTAGTCATAGCATTTTATACGTGCTGTGATTACGTGCAATGGTTTTCGTTATCTTTCAAATTGAATATGAGTAGCTCCAAACTCAAAGGGAAATGTAATAAATCGTGTCGATATTTCACTTTACTTCAAACGCTTTTTTCTATACTTCACATGTTTCCATTGATCTCGTTGTTCTTCTTTAAACTTGTGGCATACGGCGACACCCCATCGGAACCTACTTTAGACAATGTAAGACAATAGAAAGTAATATTCTTGACCAAGGCATTTATAGAACTTTTTATCACAGAGGCAGCGAAAGTTTGTTCTTTCGCCCCTCAAATCAGGGACGAAACTAGAAAAATGCATCCCACGGGGCGAAAGTAAAAGAAGGAAGCCAAGAGAACGAAAATATTACAAATGAACAACTTTCGTCCCTCTTTGCGTCAATGAACTACTAAAATTTGTTCACTTGACAGAAAGAAGGTTGCCATCACAGAAGTGGTTTTGACTTTGAGCGCTACATATTAACCATCGGTTGTTTCTGGTTTAATAATATTAGAGCATTTATAATCACTTCCTAACAAATTTTTTCTGATTTACTTAACACGACGTCGTAAAATGAATCAATGTTAACCATGAAATATGGCGTCAAAGTAAGTTTGTTGTTATTTTGTAAAGATATTGTTTGCTGTGTTTTCATTGACGGATTCATATATTTTATTGGCTGTTAAGCAAATATTTTTTTATATTATAATGGAAACAATGATGGGAATAATGTTGTGTTGTGTTGACTTAATTCAAATAATTTAAGTCCTTGCCAAGTGACAACAGTGTTGTTCAGTGATGTTGTTCGTAAATGGGAATTATTGCATTTTTGTGCGTTCAACCCCAATCATTTTCGTGAAAAATACTATATTCAGAATGCATCAGTGTTTTTTCGTGGCTAAAGTACAAACCTTCCGCTGTCTCTGTGATAAAAAATAGTATGGATAACTCGGGACAAAAGTAAGAAAATTCAACACGGGTTTGAATTTTCTTACTTTCACCCCTTGTCATCCAAATTACTATTTTTGGAAACGTATCATCCGCATAATAACATAGAAAATCTAAATATGGAACAAGCCGATCGATTTTTTTTCAAATAAAAATTGAATTTGTAGAATTGGAATGTAATTTTCAGAGTTGTTTACCCCTCGGATTAATTGAGTTTCAATTCGTCACGAAATTTGCAAATTTGACGTTCATAATAAGAACTTGATAAGGTTTTTGTTTCATGTAGGAAAAATTTCATAATAATTTAATTCAAAGTTCATCGGGAAAAGACTTTGATTTGTTTACGTTTTTTGCATTTAAATACAATAACAGTTTGGGTCGATTTTGTTTTGAAAATATTTCGTTTTTCTTGACTGCGATTTGCTATTGTTAGGCGTATTGTGTTGATATCCCTGTAAAATTCCATTTCTTTTTTGCGCGACCTTCGCTTACATTACGGAGTTTTATATAGAACAAAAGAATTGTTTTCCGAATCACTGATTTTACTAGCCTGTTCGACATGCCATTTTAAAGACGTCATTATATTTTATACATTTTGTAAAAGAAAGAATTTGTACAAAAAATGTGTTGAAAATATGTAGAAACCGTTGCCTCTTCAAAAGTGACCTCCCGCACCATCCAAGGAGAAATTCTTGACAAGATATAGGTAGAAAGAGAGAGAGAGAGAGAGAGAGAGAGCGAGAGAGAACCACACGTTTTCGTAGTAAAACGCACTTTATTTAAGCGAAAAACTCGATATAAAGAAGGCCTTGCAATTCCTGTATAAACATCACCGCCTAAAATTTGCATACACCAATATATAAGCTCTACACTCGAACTGTAAAAGTATATAAGTTTTACAGTAGAACTGTAAAGTTCCATAGATGACGCGTTTTTATCCAAACAGAATGTGTGTTCTGTTTTCGATCAAAAAAAGAGCGTTTAAGCGCTCAATATATAAAACGGGTTAGCTCAGTGGTAACGTACTGGCTTTCCACCAAGAATATCCGGGTTCAATCCAGGTGGGGACAAATTCTGTATAGGGTTTTTCTTCAATGTATAACATGAAAGTAACCGTTCCTAGGCACACCCAGGCTTCATAATTTGGGTAGTTGTGAATTTGGTGCCGCAACGAATCGTACATAGAAGAATGACAAATATGACGTCACCCATATTCGATAAATTCTGTGTCTGACTTTGG
>WJQU01003189.1:0-24321 GCA_029228625.1 Pseudolycoriella hygida
TGCTTCGATCGTCGATCTTCCTTTTCGAAATCCGAATTGGTCGTCGGACAGTCCGTGCTCACCCTCTGTGTTTTTGTGTAATCTGTTCCGGATCATTGCCTCCAGCAGTTTTCCCATACCATCCAGCAAACATATAGGTCTATATGATGGTTCACCTTGTGGTTTCCTTGGTTTTGGTAGTAGGACCAGCTTCTGTTTCTTCCATATATCAGGAAAATTTCCGTCGTCGAGGCACTTCTGCAATGTCAATCTGAGCATGTCCGGCTTTATGCATGCCGCCGTCTTCGAAGCTACATTGGGGATCCCATCTGGTCCTGGCGCCTTGTTATTTTTCAGCTTTTTGACAGCCGTCTGAATCTCTTCTATAGTGATCACCCGGTCCTGTCTGTCTTCAATTTCATCGTCGTAAGGAGTTTGCGGCCATGCGACCTGTTCATGTTGCGGGAATAGCCCGCTCACTATGGCTCCTAGCTTCTCAGGACAACTTTCTTTTGGCACTGATGAACCTCTAATTTTTGTCATCGCTATCCTGTACACGTTTCCCCATGGATTTGCGTCAGCTTCCTGGCACAGCTTCTTAAAGCAGTTTCTCTTGCTAGCTCGGATTACCCGCTTTAATGTTAGTTTTGCCGTACGATGTTCGTCTCGCCTCGCGGCTTTGTGCCGACTTTGTGCCGTCGAACCATGACAAAGTACGCAGCCTGGTGTCAAATTAACATTTATTTTTCCATAAAGTACTCGCTATTAGCTCTATAATTTCTTATCATTTATTTTTGACATCCCCCTGCGAAAATTTATCTAATGCCTCACAATATAGCGAGTAAATGGATTTTGAATGCATATAGAATCCACTCCCAAATACATTTTTGAATTCCGATGGATTCTGAAGGCATTTGAAGTTCATTTTTTATTCACTGGACCGGCTGCCTGACCGAAATAGCACTCTTCCACTTGTTGCAACTTTCTGAATGCTGCGTACTTCGGATTCAGGATCCAGTAGTTTCATGCACTAAAGGAAGGATCAATTTAGTGCTTAAAAAATCTATAACTGCTGGATGTTTCGGAGATAACAAAGTATGCTATAAATTTGTGAAACACCTTCAGAAAAATTCGAAGAAAAGTTCACTTTCATAAAATTTATTGAATTTATTACTTTGTTCGGTGACAAGGCACGGACATGACACGGTCTCTTACATTAAGTTGCTGGATACACAGGACAATCTTCCTACAAACTAAAAGTTTAGGTGATTTTCGATTTTCGTCAATTCCTTTATCACAATTTTATCAGATAGCACCCTGAGCTTTGACACGTCCAGTTTAAATTCTTTAAAAAATTCTATCACGCTCGGTGCAAAGGCTCCCCGATTGCCGAACCATCATTCGCGAACTGACCAATTCCGAACACCAAAAGTCTGCACGTATTTTTCCTGATCAAACGGAACGCACTTTTTTCTTTTTCCAATCTAACATAATTTCCTTGGTCAGCGTTGCTCGTTACATATCTTATTGTCGGGTCAATAATGTATGCGTGGCTAGTCTTAGGATGAAAGCTATGATATCGTCGAATCGAGAATAGCTTTCCATGTCGATGGCATAAACTTCGTCAAAGCATATGAATTCTTTGCGATGATACACAGGGCTTCCTTAAAATCAACAAGCTTTCTATCAATGTCGGGAAGACGAAATGTGTACATTTCGGTCAGGCTGGAATACTTCCCACCGATGATGTGGTTTATTAATATCTAGGCCTCCTCTTAGATAGTAGGGTGTCGTGGGATGCGCAGATTGCGATGATGTGTCGAAAGTTGTCGTGGCATTTTTTGCAAGCTCAACAAACCGCTCCCGCATTCTCTCATTTGTTATTTGTCAGGCGCGTGGTGGACCCTACAGTGGACCTATTCCGGGATTATTGTCCTCGCGTGATGAACATCGACAGCGTCGTCAAGTATGGCATCTGTTCTTTCGTCCATAAAGCCATGCACAATCTATCGTACTACACAATTGCCTTCAAAGGGGCGACCCATCCCCATGGTACTCGGAGAAGGCGTTGGCTAAGACAAGTCTCCGCTAGAACACGAGGTGGGAAGGAAGCGATCTCTGTCAATGGAAGTCGATTGTTCAACTCGGTGAAAAGGGCTCCCCCAAAACCGCTTTCCGAGGGAACTGGCTTCTGGCTAATCAGTATCGTTGTGTGTATAGTTCCTCTGTATTTCTATTTTTGTGATTTTTTGTGGATTTCGATTGTGGAGTCTTACGGCGGTTTACATCTTTGATGAAACCTGGTTGTTGGATCTAAGGTGCAGGGAGACACTTTTCCTTCCGACCCTGCTCGCCTTCTTGACTGTCTCTTATTCCCATCTACACTAGTCCATATATTCTTCTTTTCTCTCATCCTTAGTAGATAGTATTAGAGAAGAGAAAAATTTTCCCTTTTCATATAAAACCATTTTTTTTTTTTCATTTCAAGTTATTTCTATTTGTCGCTTGTTCTTATTACTATTTTTAATTGAAAATTGTTAAAATTATTACATTAAGTAACTTATAATCTGGTAACTCCCACATTGGAGTACCATAATTTCATGTATGTAGAAATTTCAAATAATAGTATATTATATCACAAGGGCTCTAATAGTGTGATTATAGTCGAGGTGGAGTGGCTTCAGCCCGAGATTCACGTACCGAGGCTATCATCGAGCGATTTTGCCCTTGTGTTATGTAATAGTTTATTATCGGCGCCAATAATAAGTCAATTTTGTACGAAACTATTCACCTCTAACCGAAAATTTCTTGATGTTACAGTTTCTGTAATTCGACTCGACTATGATAGAGCTGATTGTTTTCGTAGTATAATATAATACTATAATAGCGCTGATTATAGTTTAGTGGATCATAATAACAGTATTATGGTCCTGCGCTGAAGTATGGAACCCGACTATAATCGACATATTATAGTACTACTTTCAGCGGTTTTGAATGCTATAATTGGCTTGTTATAGGCGCCAAGGTAATAAATGAATGAATGAATCAATTAATCCTTTTGCTCGATGTAAATCAGCAAGGGAATTTTTGTGCATGATCAAACCATCCTTCACCAGTTGAGAACTAGGCAGTCGCAGACTGACATACTCAAAATAATGCCAAAATTGCAATCCTGAACATGTAGTGTATGTAATGTAATACTCTAGATTTTTTTTTTTTTTTTTAAGCTGAAGAATTATATATGAATTTATTCAGCATTTGTACATACTCTAGATTGTTTCATGTTTCTTTGTTTACTTTCAGTCAATTAGAAAACAACTAACGAGAGCTTACCAAAATGGCTTCAAGATTACGGAGGCTAGGAATATCAACTTTTGGCGCTTGTGCCGGTGCAACGATTGCTGCTTGGGCATTGAACGCAAACAATAATTACACCGTATGCATTACATGTTTTAGTTTTGTTAAATGATTTAAATAATGTGACCATCAGGTGGAAACAGCATCAATTGCCAAGCCTAGGGTTAAACGACAACTTCCCCCACGATCTGAACAAATTCAAGTGTTGCAGAGTGGTGAGGAATATGATGTCTTAGGTAGGTGCATTTTGATGTCAGGTGGATTGAATAAAAAGTTTTGGAGCTAACATAATTGTCTATTAGTTATTGGAGGAGGAGCTACTGGAGCTGGATGTGCTTTAGACGCTATTACAAGAGGTAGGAATTGGAAAGTTATTTTTTTTAATTTCTCTAATCTCTAACGCGGTATGTAGGTTTAAAGACAGCACTTGTGGAAGCCGATGATTTCGCTAGTGGTACTTCTTCTAGGTCGACAAAATTGATTCATGGAGGTGTCCGTTATTTGCAAACTGCCATTTTACGGGTTCGAAGCGACAAGCTAATTCATCTTTGAGGAAAAATAAAATGGAATTATTATTTTAGGCTGACATAGAGCAATACCGAATGGTGAAGGAAGCCTTGGCCGAACGAGCCTCGATGTTACACTCGGCACCTCATCTTACGCATCCCCTTCCAATTATGTTGCCGGTTTATACGTAAGTTTTCCAGTTCTCGGCACAAATTCTTGTGTGAAAATTAAGATCACCAAAAACGGAGTTCATCCAACGAAAACAAAAAACTCTAAAATGTCTCAGTATGTAAAGAATAATATTTGCGTGCACAAACATTCCATTGCGACCACACTCCTTATACAACATGTACGCTCTACGTATTGCATAACATAATGACGGTGATGAGTACTGGCATTTCACGGATTCCAATCCGGACCCCCAATAAAACAGTGTTGTTCACACTTTGAACGTTTATTAGAGAGTGACTTGTCCACAGAACAAGTATTTACACCGGAAACTACGTCTACTAGATATTTATTCAAATCGACATTCTCTGTGCACTCTGTGTTCATACTATTTTCTAGAGTTATGTTATTATCAAGTGATAAATCAAACACTTCCCCTCAATTGATAATAACATAAACTGTTGACTTGACCAACTATTCACTTGACCATCGACTTTGCTTGACCATCGAATCACTTGACCATCAACTTGACAATTGACTTCTCTTGACAATCGACTTCTCTTGACAATCGACTTCTCTTTACAATCGACTTATCTTGACAATCGACTTTTCTTGGCTATCGATTTCTTTTGACTATCGGCTTCACTTGACCGTCGACGAATTTGACCATTGAAAGATAATTGACCATCGCGAAAAATGCAATCATTGACTGATTGAAAAGACATTTGACAATCGACTTTCACTTGACCATCTACTTCATTTGACCATTGATTTCGCTTAACCATAGACTTCACTTTACTTGACCATCGACATTACTTGACCATTGACTCAACCAACCATCGACTCGACCATCGAATACTGCCAGCTTTTTCTTTTTATTGACTTCGGGTCACTCTGACCTCTTTGTGAGATTTGCTGCTTACCCAGTGTAGTGGGCCACCTCAGGCCTCATTGTGAGATTGGACTGCTCTCCCAGGATCGTAGTGGGCCACCTCAGGCCTCGTTATGAGATTGAACTGCTCATCCAGTATCGTAGTGGGTCACTTCAGGCCTCGTTGTGAGATTCGACTGCTCACCCAGTTGTCGCTATTGCCACCAATGAAAATACATTTGTTGCGACCTTCGTCATCAGCAACTACCATTGGCATTAAGCAACCATCGCTACCAATTCTCTACATCCGCAGAACACATGCTACAATTCAATCCTACAGCGAGTGTTATTGAATTTCACGGATTCCAATCCGGACCCCCAATAAAACAGTGTTGTTCTTGAAGTTTGAACTTTTGTTATAGAGTGACTTGTTCACAGAACAAACCGTTGTATTTATACCTGAAACTACGTCTACTGGATCTTTATTCAAATCGACATTCTCTGTGCACTCTGTGTTCATACTCTTTTCTAGAGCTATGTTATTATCAAGTGATAAATCCAACAATGACAGTGACGCTAAAAAAGGCAAATTTTAAACCCTCTTCCCCCCTTACATGCAAAAATACATGGAAAAAATTTTTAAATGTATGGAGCGCACGCTTTTCTCAAACCCCCCTCCCCTCTAAAAAGCGTGTGCACTATTTGGATGGCCCCTAAAATGTAGAGACAAATGGCGGCGACTTTCTCAAGGGGCTGTGCCACTTCCGAATTTTGTACTTTTTTGGAGAAAATGATGAAGAAAAATGTCTCTCTTTACTTCTAACGTTACTCCTCTTACTTACTTATTAGATCTGACTAAAAACCAGGTCACCCTGCACACGAAATAGCGTGCGCCTAATTTGAATGCCCCCTCAAACGAACGGAATGTAGCTTAATTGATGAGTCCATCGAAAAAATATTTTCCAAGCCGAGATTTTTGTTGCGTCGTAGCTAAGAAAATTCTTATCAGCTAGGATAGTGAAGCAATGATCAGCTAGGATCTCTTATGTGGTAAAGGAATTCTAAAAATCAGAATGGATTTATCATTTTCTCTAGAACTTTAGATGATACAGGAGGAGAATCATAAGATTGTGCAACGTTTCGTTTTAATTCGTTTCTTTAAAAAACCGAGGTTTGCATGCACAAAATACAAGAAAATGTGTGAAAATAGAGATAAAAGAGAAATAAAAAAGTTGCACAAGCTTATGATTCTCTCTCTGTAGAGTTTTGAGTGAAGGAAGGAGCGAAATGGAAGGTAAACAAGATCATGTGGCAGTGGATGGAACGTAGGGAAGATCTTGGACAGTGAAGTAAAGTATAGGACGAACGGGACCTGTTAGTGAAATCACTGTACGTGAAACTTGGGTCGGAAGAAATGGTATAAAATAAACGTCTCATTGTGAGTCATGTGGTAGAACAAATTTTCCTAAAAAAAATATCTCGTCGAATTGGTCGAATCTGAATCTAAAAAAAGTCTAATTTTTCAAATAGATGGTGGCAGCTTCCATACTATTGGGTTGGAATCAAATGCTACGATTTGGTTGCTGGTGACCGTAATGTAAAGAGCTCCTACGTACTCTCCAAAAGCAATGCCCTGGAACTTTTCCCTATGTTAAAGGGAGACAAATTGTGTGGAGCCATTGTTTATTATGATGGTAATTTTAGATTTATGCCACGATTTCAACACGTCTTGAACGCGTCATTCCTACCCGTTTCAGGACAACAGAACGATGCACGCATGAATTTGGCGATTGCCTTGACCGCAGCACGACAAGGTGCTACCATCTGCAATCATGTAGAAGTTTTGGAACTCCTAAAAAAGAAGGACGAGAATGGCGCAGACAAGCTCTGCGGAGCAAAAGTGAAGGACACGATTACTGGAAAAACGTGGGAAGTTAAAGCGAAATGCGTTATAAATGCAACAGGTCCATTCACCGACCACATCCGAAAAATGGATGACCCAACCGTTAAAACGATTTGCTGTCCTAGTTCTGGTGTACACATTGTTTTGCCGGGTTATTACAGTCCTCAACAAATGGGATTACTTGATCCATCGACATCTGATGGACGCGTCATTTTCTTCCTTCCTTGGCTCAATCAGACAATTGCTGGAACAACTGATTTACCTTGCGATGTAACACACAATCCGAAACCGACGGAAGATGAAATCCAATTCATTTTGACCGAAATCAAGAATTATTTGAACAGCGACGTTGAAGTGCGTCGAGGTGATGTATTGTCAGCATGGTCTGGCATTCGACCATTGGTATCAGATCCTAACAAAGAAGACACGCAATCTCTAGCTCGTAACCATATTGTTCATGTCAGTCCGTCCGGTTTAGTTACAATTGCTGGTGGCAAATGGACCACATACCGTGCCATGGCTGAGCACACCTTAGATGCGGCCATCAAAGCGTGCAACTTGAAACCGGAAAAGGAGGAATGTCAAACCAGAGATATGAAGCTGGAAGGTTCACATGGCTGGACACCTACCATGTACATTCGTTTGGTGCAAGATTTTGGATTGGACTGTGAAGTGGCGAGACATTTGGCTGAATCTTATGGCGATCGGGCATTCCCAGTAGCCAAAATGGCTTCATTGACTGGAAAACGTTGGCCGATCATTGGACGGAAAATCCATCCGGAATTCCCATACATCGACGCTGAAGTGCGTTATGGTGTTCGAGAGTACGCTATGACTGCCATTGACATGATTGCTCGTAGACTTCGATTGGCTTTCCTGAACGTTCAAGCTGCTCAAGAAGGTGAGACGAATTTCGAGGTGCACTTTCCAGTAGCAATTCTCAAATTTCTTACTTTAACAGCTCTACCAGCGATCGTCGATATCATGGCCGAAGAGTTGAAGTGGTCGAAAGACGAGAAGGAACGACAAATTAAAATGGCGACTGAATTTTTGGCCACCGAAATGGGACAAATTGTAAACCGTGCATCCCGTGACAAGATTCCAATCAACTTGTCAAAGGTTCGTAGAATTTCTATACTCTGACGAATAAAGTCTAAAGTTCTTTTCGATTTTTAGGAGGAAATTGCGTTGTACATCAAGAGATTCGCGTTGATTGACAAAGAAAGCAAGGGATACGTTTCTATCAACGATATTCGTCGAGGATTGAAGGTAAACTTTGTTTATCATTTCGATTGTTGTAGGACATCAGTGGAAACAAGTCCAAATATCAGCAAGAGTCTGAGTTTACAGTTGACGATGATTCAAAGATAGATCTGCGAAATGTCTCGCGAAAAAGAAAACTTTCTCGACAATATGGACCAGTTGTCAGTAAGCAGAAAACATCATTGGGTTCTTGCTTTTGGTCACTAACAGCAGGTCGATCGCCAAGATATGCATTAGGGAAGCTTCTGAATAAAAATCTTTCACTGGCTCTTAATTTCGCTCAGAACTTCGACACTAAATTGTCTCTCTAAAAGCTGGTTATGAAATGTTGCTGACTTTGTCGCACACATTCCATCTGTTGACAAACTCAATAACTTGTTCCACAGACGATCATGACTACATTTCATACTTTCGTACAAGAAAACCGCAGCTCTCTTGTCGCAATTGCGTATGTACAAATGGAAGGCTTTTCTACTCTCGAAACGGTGTTGAAGACACATGATGTCTACATCTCGATTCGACAATCTCACATCTAGTGACTCAAAGAATAACATTTTTATAACTTCACGTAAGTCACGAACTAGTAATTGTCCTGAGAAAAAGATTTTAGATAAATGTGTGGTTTTCCACAAAATGTGAGTGAGTGAGTGAAACGAGTTTTTTAAATCCAGTGGAGCCGTCTTCAAGATTTGAAATTTGTATACAATGGGTTAGTTCAGTGGTAACTTACTGGCTTTCCACCAAGAAGTTCCGGGTTCAGTCCTGGTGGGGACAGATTCTGTATAGGATTTTTCTTCAATGTTTAGCATGAAAGTAGCGTTCCTAGGCATCCAGACTTTATAATATGAGTAGTTGTGAATTTGGTGCCGCAAACAAATCGTACACAGAAGAATGACAAATATGACGTCACCCATATTCGATGTATTCTGTGTACAAATATCTGAGTCTGACTTCGGACGGAGATGTAATTAGCACCAGAAGAAATCATACAGACTTACAGCCCTACTATTTTTCGCACCTAGTTCATCGTAGATGAAAAAGCTCACAAAAAATTGTGGAGCTAGTAAATAAAATGGTCTAGAATCTGACCCGGACGGGCGAAAATTTTTATGAAGTTTTCACTTTCTATCTAAGTTTGGCTCAAATATGGGAAGATGTGGGAACGATCACCGGACACATTGGACTAAACAGTCACAGTCCCAAATGCACCTGTGACCTTGGTGAGGCAACGGGATATCACGTTACTTTTCTTTACTGCGAGAAGTGAGACAAAGATCACTGGATGTGCCGAAGCTGGGGCTATTTGTCCTGCACAAGTTCCTCTGTAGGTTCTAATGATTAACGTGATGAAGGGGAAAGAGTGACAAAGGCTTGTTAGATTTTACATTTAAAAGCTTGTTAGATCTGTGTTTCGTAGCTCTAAGCCGTCCCAAACCTGATAAATCTAAAAAAAAGTCTAGAGCCCCAGGCATTGATTTTGACTTGTTCTTCGAATGATTCGCTTAATCGCTAAAAACAAAACTAAATTGTTCCAAAAATTTCACGTGTGGCGCCGCTGACAATCTCAAAAATTCTTAGCATAAGTTAGAAAGAACTTTTTTCGTAACTCAGTTGAGTGCTGTAAAGAATTTTGACATATTGGTTACACCAGTAGTGTTATAACGAAAATGATAAAAAAATTATGAAAAATTTAGTTTAACGATTCCCCGCTTGGAATCGTTCCCAAAATACTGGTGGTGTTGCCGCGTTGCACTTCGATGCCTTCTTTAAGTGAAAAATGCTTTCGATCGAGGGTCTCCTGAAGCTTCTATTAGCATTTTTCCCGAATCGTTCACAAACACTTGATTGAATTGTACAGAGTGGCTTGCTATTTTCCGCTTTGTTGGCTACGACTCCGGCTTCCTTCGATGTGCACTTGGCTATGATGAAGCTAAAGTGTAGTCGCATCCTATTCTAGCGACTTCCCTCTCTTCCATGGAAGGATTGTCATCCCTTCTGGCATCCTCTCGGATCAGACCGGGTAGCTCAAATTGATAGTTGCTTCGTAACGAACTTGTGAGCAAAGCCTTTTTTAGCTCGTAATACTCCAGAACTCTAACTCACGTCGAAAACACGCAACGAACTAGCCATCATACAGTCTTGCTTTCAGTGTTAGTTAGGAAATAGTTATGCACATGACAAGGAATAAAAAAGTTCCTGAACGGTTATCAAATGTGTGAGATCAATTTTGATGATGAGTAAAATCGGTGGAGGAAATTTGAAGCTACAGTCGAAAATGTTGTCAAAAACACGGTTTTTGGTGGGAGGGTGAAACTTTTTCGCTATGCGTACCATGAGTTTTTTCTTTTTTCTACCGTGCGCTCCCCCTGAAGTCACTGGGGAGGGAGGCCAGCAATTTATGTTAAAAAACGTTTTGCCCTAGTAGAAACTGCGTTTTAGGGTACTGACCAGAGCCTATTATTTGGGAACAAATTCCCAAAATTCACTAAATTTTCCCAAAACTTCCCAAAATATCTCAAAAATTCCCAAAATATCACAAAAATTCCCAAAATTTTCCAAGAATCCCCAAAATTTCCCGAAAAAAAATATAAAACACGAAGGGACCCGTATGTATCAGAATAGATGCGGCAAACAGAGTTAATGTTACGAAAAGACTCGAACTTATTTAAGTAAATATTGCACTCACATTAAATTGTATTGGAAATTGCCGATAGGGCACTATGGAAAAACCCGTCCGAAGAAACGGTGTAAAAAAATTCTCCGAACGCAAAAAATTGACCTCCAAATAGAGAAAAATGTTCTCCTCAATTTTGTCTATAGCATAGCAAAAAACCATTTTTTGGGCTAGTAGTAGTAAGTAGATGCCTCGGACACATACTTCCATAGACAAAAATGTTTCCCTCAATTTGCTCTGCAACATAGCACAAAAAAAAATTTTTTTGTTTGGGCCGACTTTGGACCAACATGAGGCCTACTTGAGCCCCAAGCGCGGGCAAAAGTTCTTCCATAAGTTGTCGGCCGGGCCGAGATCTTTCAAACAAAAAAAGTTTATGAAAATCGGAAGAGATTTACTCGAGTTATGTACAAAAAACATGAAGGGCCCTAACAAAGACTCGTTTGTTGTGCCGTGGTTAATCCAAAGACTCAAATCGGAAAATGTTTCTTCCACAAATTGTCGGTCAAACAAAAAAAAATTTTAAAATCGGAAAAGATTTACTCGAGTTATGTAAACACATAGAGCCCTAGCAGAGCCTCGTTTTTAATGCCCTAGCGAGGTCCAAGGACTCAAATTAAAAAAAGTTTCTTCCATAAATTGTCGGCCATTCCCAGATCTTTATGTGCAAAAGACCAAAGCCACTTAAACGGCCCTAGCTCGGCGACCCTTTGGCCAACAGTGCCCAGGTTCAATCCCATAACAGATTTTTCGATTACCTTTCAGAGAAAAAAAGTTTTTGAAAAACGGCTGAGTTTTACTCGAGTTTTCGTGTTGACGAACAAACGGACGGACGGACATTTTTCTTATTGTTGATTCGTCACCTAAGGACCATGATCGAAGCTCCCCCGGGTCGAAATTGGGGTGATTACAAACGTCGTGGTAAACGCAAAAGACCCCTTTTCGAAGAACTTCCTCGAGAACTTCGCTCTTCATACGGGTCTAAAAATCAAGTGAAGTGAAGTGATGGAAGAGGTAGAGTGAATTACGACTTTCACTAGAAATAGTGAAATATTTTTGAGATTAGAGGATTGAAAAAGTGACTAGAAATTTATATCACAACAAAATCCCTTTTTAAAAGGGGAAATGTGGCGCAAGCCCTTCGACGCTTAAAGCTTCGAAACAAACGCATTTATAAAGAGTTGACTGTGCCATACTTGTTTGTTACAAAAAAACTTCTGAAATTATTTGACATTCGATTAAAAAAATGTGTCTTGGTGTTATGGTTTTTCTGATCTTTCAGCAGGCCTCAGGGGGAGGGGGTTACGACGCGAGGGAAAAAAGACAAAAAAGAAGTAGCTGTAGGGTTCCATAGCGCGCCTATGATGATTCTTTGGGTACACTTCTTTGTGTTGCTCTGTGGTAAATGTTTTTCTCAGTTTGACGTGATAGCATTGTGAGTGCACAAGAAGGTTTGGATTTTATATCTTTTGCCAAATGAGGAGACTAGGATTTTGTTTAACTTACAAGCAAGATCAAAATAATGGCAAAAAATTGTTGAAACAAAATTCGATGCAAAAGATTTTGCTCGGTTCCATTAACACTCTTGAGTCATTTTTCTTAGGATATTGGTGTGAGTTTGTCAGGACTGGATATGCATGATATCCTGAATGAACTTGATCTCACTTATAATGGTCGATTGGAGCTGAGCGACTACTTACAGGTAAACGCAACAAACGGTAGACATTTGTTGGACAACAAATGGTAGTTCTAACTCGCATATTAAAGCTGCGCGCATTGCTGGTGTTAATTAAACATTTGGGGCTTTAAATTAGTGTCTCTGTATTCTAGATCGTATTTCAGTCACATTCGTCACCACGAACTAGCTGGTTAATTCTAAGTAAATGTAAGCCGTGTAGTGTCCTTAACTTGAAATAATGAAAAGATTATATTTTGTTGTAATTCGTAAGCAAATTAATTTACATTTGTGGATTTGTTTTGCTTATTACTTATAGAGCTTTGGGGAGATGGATGTGTCTGGTGAAGAATTACATGAGATTCTTCGAGAAATCGACACCAATATGAATGGTCAAGTCGAACTCGATGAATATTTGCAGGTTTGTGTTGTAAAATATATTTTAACATTTAAATCGTTTTTGGAATGCTATTGAGTTTTAATTATTTTAACGTATACTGAAATGGACCATCTCTAAAATTGGACGTTCACAAGTAAAATTACTATAAATCATCACATAGTAACACAGTGAATTCTTTCTTTAACGACTTTGCCCACTTAAGCGACGAAACTTAAAGAATACAAATTTTTAATCGATGTCCCACCGAAAACTTGTCATTACATGCATATGTGCAAACTCATTCGTGTATTTGTTAGCAACTCGCTTTAAAAACTGTTTTTTGACTCGTGCAGTTTCACACATTGCCTTCGGCTCGGGATAAAAACTCTACACCCGTCAAAAAACAGTTTTCAAAGCTTTTTGCTTAAAAACACCCTTTTGAGTTTGGCTCATTTCACAAAGATGATCCCTCATGTAATGACTTACTTCCGCACCCCTCACTGTATTCTACTATTACCACCTACCCCATACGAAAGTTGAGCATTACATAGCAATATGCTCCCTGCGAAAGTGATCCAGTACATGATGGAACATTCTTTGTGCTTGCCTGCATGGGCAGACAATAAAACATTATACATTGGATCGTGCTACATTACATAATTCAGTATTTCGGAAACAATTCCGTGAGGTCGTAAACTCACTCTTGTTTATTATAAGCAATTCTCTCTGTAAACCGTTATTTTGACTCCACACCACCCGTCAAAACAACAGTTTTCAAGGCTTATCGCTCAAAAAGAAAAACGAGCGTGAAAATGGTTCGTAACACAAAATTGTATCCACATAAGATCTATAGGGCGCCCTGATTCCGCTGATATATACATTTTTTAAGTCATTTTTTAAGTATCACCATAGCTTTAAATAGTTGATTCAATTTTAAGTGGCACACCAAACTATCGAGTGACCTCTCTCAAGTCGAAAAGTGTTCCTGTCAATTGCTTTTTCGTAAAAAAAATCGCTTGAAACCAACCGATAAAAACGATGTTTTTCCAGTGTAGCATTTGTTAAAAAATATTGTCAAATTCAAAAAAGTGCCTCAATAGCTGTATAAATTCATTGATGAGCTAGTTTCTTAAGATGGCTGAGTTTTTTTTAACAAACTTTTCGCTAGAAGGTAGGTCTGCACTTTCGTCCCGGAAACTTGGTGCCGAAAATTTGAAAATGCCAAAATTAAGTACCGAGTACATTACATTGTATTAGTTTATAATTTGACACCTGGCTGCGTACATGAGCCCTGTACCTACGATTTAGAAGGCACCCTGGTGCTTAGTATCTGATTTTATCAGAGTATGTCACATATATTTCAACTCGGCACTAGGCTGCGTCCCTGAGTTATGATGTTTTGAATACAGAGGGCGACAGCAGACTGTTGCCGAATTGAAACTTATGCGACGTATAGAAGTCACTCCTGCAAAAACAGATGATCAGGCTGCCTTCTTTATTCTCAGCTTTAGGTCTCAAGTATGCAGTCTCGTGCTGGCTTCAATGGCGTTACTAACGATTAAAACTGCTCCTTATTCCAGTCAGGCGTAGTCAGAATTTCACTTCTTCAGTAAAACCTTGTCAGACCAAGGCAGGCTGGTGCTGAAATTCTGACCACGCCTGAATTGAAGAAGAAGCGAGGTTAATAGTTAGTAACACCATGGAAGTCGGCACCAGCCTGCGTACTTGGTACCTTAAGCTGGTAATAATGTACGCAGCCTGAAGCTGAACATCTGTTTTTGCCAAAGTTGAGACAGTAGTGAGTTGTATACGTCACATATGTTTCAATTCGGCACCAGGCTGCTGCTGCCCCCTGTATTTTAAATGTCATAACTCAAGGATGCAGCATGGTGTCAAGTTGAAACTTATGTGACATAGAGCTCACTACCTCCTACACTTTGGTAAGAACAGATGTTCAGCACCAGACTGCCTTCTTTTTTCCCAGGTACAGGGCTCCAGACAGGTGTCAAATTATAGGCTAGTATAATGTAATGTACTCGCTACTTCTTTAATTTTGGCATTTTCAAAATTTCGGCACAAAGTGTCCTGGATGAAAGTGCAGACCAATCTTCTAGCGAAAAGTTTGTTGAGTAAACAAGCTCAAAAAATTCGCTCAACTACTAGATGAAAAAACAATGAATTTATATAGCTACTGAGGTACTTTTTCGTATTTGACAATTTTTTCAACAAAAGTTACGCTGGAAAAACATCGTTTGCTTCGGTTGCGCTCTTAAAGTTATCAAACATCACTCTGTTGTCTCTAGTTTCCTCATTCTAGTAATATTCTTATGATAGGGGCTTACAATGACATTTAAACGCAAGTGCCTTGTGAACTGTAAACATGTTCTGACATGTTTTCTAGCATCATAAGCTCATATTATGAGAATATTACTAGTAAAAGGGAACCAGAGATGACGTTTGATAACTTTTAAGCGATTTATGGTTGATTTTTTTACGAAAAAAGCAATAGCAAGCAACTTTTCGACTTTTCTCTACATTCTGAAAAAAATACGCAATCGTTGCTAGATCCCAGGGTACACTAAAAATTTACGAAACTATTCAAAACTATGGAGCATACCTTAAAATTGACTTTAAAAAAATATGTTGATCTGCCTAGAACGATAATCTCGCATTTTTTCCCTAAGGAAAAACTGTTTATCTCGATGTATCTTTTCTCGGCAGATAATTGTAGATTATGCACCTCTTTTCAAAATGTTTATTTTGACGATTTGGGTTATAAACCTTGGCTTCGGCTCGGTATATAACTCTTAAATCATCAAAATAAACATTTTGGACAGAGGTGCATAATCTGCTATTATGTATCAGCGCAATCAGGGCGCCATGTAGATCTTATTTTTGGAGGTAATAAATTAAAAAAAAGTCATTTGCACATCTTGTGACAAAAGTAAGAAACGCATTTTACAGAACAGCACAATTCACTGTTCATAATTCACACTCCGTCAAAAAAATAACGAATTATCCAATTCCACCAGCTTATTTTTCGCTGATGTGGTGTCGGGTAGCTCCACGTAATGTAGACATAATTTTTATCTGCCTATAACGATAATTTCCCTTTTATCCCTCTAGTACATTTTTACTTATCTCGGTAATTCTGTTCTCGGTAGTTAATAGTTGCGAAAAGAAAAATTTTTTGATCAAGAGATGTGTGACAAAAATTTTCCGTTTCGCAACGTGTTTCATACAACATTTTATGCAAAAAGCACTTCGGAGTGACAAAAACTATATGTGAAATTCCTTTATGCAACGCCGTTGTGAAAAGTGAACTTTTTCATGCATTGTTTCGGTGACGTTATAGAGGTCGTTTTATAACTGGTTTTACTTTGTATCACTAGTGATAAAAAGTTAGTTTTTATCACTAGTGACAAAAATTAACTTTTTATCACGCAAATGAGTAAAAAAAGTAACTTTTTTCACTCATTTGGGTGATAAAAAGTTTATTTTTTGTCACTAGTGATAAAAAGTTCATTGAAAAGTTCACGTTTCACAAGTTGTTGCATAAAGTCTTGTATGAAACACGTTGGCGAAATTAGTTGTTTTTGTCACACGATGTGGTTATCCAACTCGCTTCGCTCGTTTGATAACTTCACATCTATTGACAAAAACAACTTCATTTCGCAACTAGTTGCATAAATGACCTGATATCCATAAAGGGGTTGTCTCTCCATTGAAGGCATAAGTCGCGACTGTGAGAATCCGGGCCTCTAGAGAAACCAGAGCCTATCTTGTTGGGCATGAATGAGCGTTAAAGACCGAATCCACTGTAATCCATTTCGGGGAAAATTATGTTTCATGGTTCATGTATTTGGTAAAATTATGCATTTGTAAGCTAAACTAATAAAAATGTTTGCACCACAAGGCCTAACCGCTTAATACACGCTTACTTATTAATTGATTGCCTAAACAATTCAATAAAAATTCCGTTCATTTGAATTAGATGATGTCAGCGATTAAATCCGGTCATGTTGCATACAGTCGCTTCGCCCGAATGGCTGAATTGGAGGACGAAAAACATGAGGCGGAGAAACTGAAAAAGAAGATCACAGTCGATCGCTCTGGTGGTGGCTTGTAAAACAGCTCATTAATTCAGTACAACTCAACGATTTATACCTTCGAACAAAATATCATCGTCATATCTACATGAAAATTTATACACGACTCACTCTCATCAAAGTACTTAAAATATCCGAAGAGAATTTACGAAAGAAGGAAATATGAATATTTTTTAACGATCCAAATGATATGAAGAACACTTTTTCGAATAATGGAAACACACCACGCGGTAATTTAGTGTTTGTGCCGTGCTTAGGCAGATTAATACTTTTTCAAGAATTCTAAAAAAAAAAAGAAAATTCACTTTGAAAAGCAAACTTTAAATGACTTTCTAGGCTGTAAGAAATTTTTCCATTCCCTGATTTCGAAATGACACACGCCGAATTGATGAGAACCGTTTCTCAATTTATTTATTTTTTATTTCAAATTTGTATAAATTGTACGCAAAGAATCCCATTTTATGTTGGAAATTTGACAGAAATCAATTGGAAAGTTTTATTGTATTCCTGAGAATTTATTCTGTCTATCGTCTTATCTAATTTATTGTCTAAGTTTAATTTGTATTTATTTTAAAGTTTTTAATGTTAAAATCGATATTTAAATTTAAATAAAACAACTTCCGATGTTCATTTTTATAATTTTGAAAACTGAAATGGAAGAAAGACAAGGTAATAGTAAGTTTAAACGTTCGAATGGCGCGCTATGGATGGATTTCCGAGAAATAAACTGAACAGAACATTCAAGAGATGCAAATGATGCTTCTTTCCGGGAAATCGCTGTCTGGAAAACCACGCCTAATGCCAATGACATCATTGAATAAACATCTCTCTACCATGGAAGTATATGATCCAACGTTCTCCTGACCTTGAAGATCTCTCAACAGGGTCCAGAAAGATTTTTGAGAATTTCTTCAATGTATTCGTTTTGTCTACGGCGTTGCTTGCTTTGAATCGGTGTGTGCGTATTAGGGTGGTCCAAAAAACTAAACTGTCGAAAAGTGTGGGGCACCAGCGTTTAAAAAAATCTGCATGGGTCGCTGATAAAAAGTGTCTATGGAGGCAACTCAATCTGGAGTGATCTAGGAGTTCCGCAATATCAAAATAGTCAAAAAAAAAACCAAAAACAGTGAAAAACGTAGACTTTTATGAAATTACATCAAACTAGTATAAGGGTAGGAGTCATGTTCGAGCAAGTTTAGCGAAATCCGTTCAGAATAGCAATGACCGAAAAAGTGGTAAAAATCGGTATTTTTTGAGGGTAGCTGAAACTTTTTCGCATATATCTCTTCGAAATAAGCATGGTAATTGCAAAGTACTGTTGAATAGCCCGAGTTTGGCCCACTCTATTTATTCTACAACTAAAACCTCTCAACCCATTTTCACCAAATTTAATTGGTTGCTTTTATCAGGGACCCATTTAGATTTTTTTAAACGCTGGTGCCCCACACTTTTTGACACCTTTATTTTTCCATACATTTTTGACCACCCTACTGAGTATGCATATCGGTTGTGACCTTTTTTACATATCTAGACTCTCATACAGCCGCATTCCTTCACTAAGTGATTATTACATGTCACAGTCACTGCGAACTTGATTTTGCAACTCAATAACAGAAATATTGACTGGATTGTGAGCAACACAACAATCGGTGAACCAACATCATCACACCGATAGCAAAAAAAAAATCCTTTTTTGTTCGCGACGGTCGAAATATGAAGCATTACTTGGTGCTAGCGAGGGGAAAACAACTGTCACAACAAAAACAATTTTCAAAAGGGAAATGTGACGCAAGTCCCCGTCCCTTCTTCCAAAACAACTTATATCAATTTGGGTGACGCTTTCAGCTAGCCAAAATTTTGGGGTGTGAAATCTGAAAGCACAGAAAAAAGAGGGCCCAGTATTTGTGACGCATTTTTTAATCAAACGTGAAAATATTTCAAAAGAATTATTTGCGTTCCGAAGCTGTAAGCGTCACCCCAATTGATATCAGTTGTTTTGGAAGGAAGGACGAGGAATTGCGTCACATTTGCCTTTTTTTGTTGTGATATCAGTTCTTTTGGAAGTAGAAAATGGTTTTTGACGAATTATACATAGAAATTTTGTCGAGCCGCCGCTCCGCTGTCGCTACTACTTCCATAGGCGAAAATGGTCCCCTCAACTTTCTCTACAACAACTTTCTATTTGACACCAAACCTCTATCTAGAACACCGCAACTTGTCTCATACAAAATGTGCTGCTGAACCGATTTTATTGAGTGAAAATGAAAAGACAATTCGCCTTAGAAGTTTACATGGAATCTAGAAAAAATATTTTTCGGGGGGTACGTCGCAAGGGGGGAAGTCAAAACTTAGCAGTCTACAAAAAAAATTTTCTTGATTTTTTGTTTGTATGTGGGCTTGCGTCTTGGGCGCATCGCTACCGTGGGCCTATGATGTCAAACATTGGCACAGGGTCTATTTGCTATTGGATTAAATGATCGTCAAATGTAGGAAAAATATGGGACAAAGTTTCAGGACAAATAGCCTTGACTTCATTTGATTATTTGATCAAAATCCAATAGTGGAACAGGATTTTCCATCGTTTTTAACTTTTATTTGACAGCATTCGTACATAAGCGTGTTTATCTAAACAATAATCCAGGGACTAAAGTAAGGAACATAGTGCCTCCGCAGCTTTCGATATTTGCCACCACAAAAAGGGCCCCTCTTTGCCTACTTTACTATAATTTCTTACATATTCTATTCAAAATCTTACATACTACGAGCCGTTTAGTTTAAAAAATTTCGCCTGCGGCGCAACAGGAAAGTCACAAAGGACAAAAATCGTCCAATTTATGGTAATGATGTATATTAAATTCAAGATAGAAGTCATTAGAACCAAAGTTTATAAAGAAAGTTCATATGTTATAATTTGTTATAATTACTTTAACAAAGATATTGCTTTTTCTTTCGCCAGGGTCCAGATTTTCTCTGTAGTTATAAGATAAATTGCATACGATCCAATTCAAATCGAGTTTCTTTAAAAGAAAAAGATGTGAACTCCGAACCGTAAATATTTTTTTATTCTCCTGGTCTGATTGAATATTAACTGAAAATCGTTTGCCTCGCTTCGCTCGGCGTTATTGAATAATTTTCAATAGTTTTAGGAAAAACAGTAAATTTCTAAAACGTATTTTTCTCAAGTCTGCGAAAATTTGGGTTAAATTTGGCTCCGCACGAAAAGTGACCTTATTTTAGTCTCTGCAATAAAATACAATTTAATTAAAATTACAATAAATAAAAAATCTCCTCCATTTCTCTGTTGCTGATCTTGAACGGTACCCGTTATTGCCGCAGCTTTTGTTCTTTGGATGGACATGCTGATTCTCTGTTGAAGGAATGACCTCGTCCTAGACTCATTAGCTTTCGACGTTATTCTTTTGCATAAGTCATTGAAAAATTTAATGACTTCCCAGCCCCATGGACCAAATGTGTCTACCGAGAAAGGTACGAAGTGGTAATTCTGTTCGATGAGTTTTTTGGATTTATTTTCTTTTACTCTTGCTCTGTTCTCGGCTGCGTTGCCGGCTTTCCGAAAGCTGGATTTGACAGTAGGAGGTGCAAAAGTGTCCGTGCAAGTGGCGTCCCATGATTCTGTGATATTGTTTTCCAATAGGGTGCCAATCGATCTCGATGGAAGAGCGTGGAGCCAAGCGCTGAATTCTGGTTGACGAATGACTGACCATCTTGCTTTGTCCTCGTCCGTATCGAATGTCAGCTTATTACAAATTCCATTCACATTAATCGTATCTCATTGCCGTTGCAGCTTTAATTAACTTTAATTTTAAGTAACACTGGTCTTTACAGTGCTTCCCTAAGGGAGTTAGATTATACATTAATTGTTGGTGTAAAACTTTGTTTCGTAGATTTGGTGCTTTGGTGAATAAAATAGCATATGCAACTGCGGGATAATTTGTTTATCGGATCGGGATGCTAACCTCCCCCTTGAAGATAAAAAAAATATCCCGCAGTTGCATAATCTACTATTTAAACACAAGCCTCACCTTCCTCATTCTTTAAGTCACTAGGTATCGCATTGAATAAAATAAGTCGCCTATAAAACAACGAGTTCTCTTCCTTACAACTTTTCTTTACCGTCACATGGAAATCTTCCCTCCTCCTCGTTCGGTACCGATGTAAGTCACTGTTGAACGTAATCATATCACTAAAATACTGGGGTAACAATCCACGTCGTAGTTTGTAAATAAACGTCAATGTTGTAACATGTGTTATTTGTTTCACACTCAGCCAGTCCAACGCTTCCAACGTGAATGAAATGGGTGTGAGCTTTTTACACTTTAGCACTGTCCTCATTGCACGATTTGCAACTTTTGAAGTCTGTCGAAAGCCGATTGATTGCTCAAGAATCGTAATGATGAGCAGTAGTCGAAGTGGGGAGGTATAATAGATTTATTATATGGTGATTCGGGCTCCAACCTACTCCAACCTCCAATCTTGGCAAGACTCCGACTTTTTTAGCCACTTTTTAAAAGACATAGTCCACATTTTGTTTGAATCATGACTCCCAGGTATTTTATTCAATTCACAATTTCCGATTCTTTTCCATCGACCACGATCCTGTTTACTGCAGTCGCTGATAAGGGATGCCTTATTACTAAAACCTTTGTCTTGGATGCATTAAGCTTGAGTTTGTTCATCCGTAGTCACTGATTTATTTTCTCCAGTTCGTCATTTTCATTTATGCCTTCAGTCAGTACATCTATGTTGCTTCCATGTAGGTAGATCAATGTATCATAGGCAAACAGATTTATAAAGACGTTTGTTAGATGGGGTGGTAGGTCGTTGATGTACAGAATGAACAAAACCGCCTGGAGCACTGAACCTTGGGGCGGCACACCTAGATTGTTTGGGATGGTTTCTGACATGTGTCCGTTAACTTTTGTCCTTTGACGCCTTCGAAACATGACAACACTCGTGGTGAGAATCCCAAAATAATTCCAATTTACGTAATAATCTGTCCCTGTCTACTGTTTCGAACGCTCGCTTTAGGTCCAGAAATACTGCCATAATAATGTCTCCATTAGACTGAATCTCTCTCCACATATTGTTTACCCCTCCACTCTTAAGCGGATATGCTCGTTAACAAGCTTTAAACGTGCACGCTGGACAATGGTAGACTCATCATTTTCGTGTTTCGTACAATCATCCGCTTTCATTACTTTCGCACATACTTCATTATTCATTTTCTCATTTCAAATTAGGCTCGATCTAGTACGTTCCCTGTTGTTTTTCATGGTATTTATGTATTTTGAAAGGTGCTCGACGTTATTCATTATAATGACAACAAATCCACCTACTTTAAGGGACGAAAGTGGAAACCACATGGCGAACTGCCCCTGTTGAGCGTCTTAGTTTTGAACGTTGGGAAGTTGGTCTCGTTACTGGCGTAAAGAAAACGTTTGTGAAATAAAAATTAAGAACGTTGTCGTTCTACGCAGGTAATCGTGGTGTTGAAAACCTGCACAGAAAAAACTCATAACGGGGTGCAACTTGAAATTTGGACTGGAAAGAGAAGCCACCACACAGGAACTGTTTACGATTTTTCAAATTTTTTTTTTTTTTTTGACTTTGTCATTACATTAGGATTAAATCTTATTTAATGGTTGTCGACATATGGACCATGGTCAGCCACAGCTCGTAGTTTCGTTCGTATGGTGTCCATTTCTTTGAGGCATTTCTTGATCCTTGTCTTCAATTGCTTGACGGATTCGGCTTTCCATCCTTTTTTATATACCAGGGAACTTAATTCACCGAAAAAATCTTCGATCGGGCGGCATTGTGGCAGATTTGTTGGGTTGTGTTCTTTGGGGACGAAATTTATATTTTTGTGCTTCAAGAACTCGATGGTCTTTTTGGCGTAATGGGAAGATGCCTTATCCGGCCAGAACACATAATCGTCATCGGTGTGGTGTTTTTGGATGAACGGAACCAAAATCTTTGCCAAACACTCATTCTGATAGACTTCCTGGTTTATCGCGAGGCCACTTGGCTTGAAATACGGTTCGGAAACTCCTTGGTTGGAAACTGCTATGTACAGCATCACTTTCGGCTCAAATTTCTTTTTAAACTTAAATTTGATATTTGCAGGAGCTGTCTTTAGGTCCTTGGTATAGTAGACATCATTTCCAGGCACCTGGGGCTTGCTGAGTGGGAAATAACTTTCATCGTCCAAAATGAAATTTTTTCCAGCGTAATTTCTAACCATCCAACGTGCACTGGTTTTCACCTTAAGAATTTCGGCTTCCGTATAGGCTGGAGATCTTTGCTTCTTTCTGGCATAAATGCCAATGGTGTGCAGCGATTTTGAGATGTGCTGACGAGTACAATCAAAAATTTCAGCAGCTTGGTTCTGGCTGATACCATCTTTGTAGTGGAAAAGGCGCTCCAAGCGTTTAAGGCCTTTTTTGGTCATTATTGCTGCTTTTTTGCCAGACCCCGACTTCCGAATCACTTGCTGAGATTTTAAAATGTTATAAACAGTACTTTTAGGAACATCTTCCAGGACGAAATGGTCCACAGTAAACTTTTTTCCAGCATCATGAAATTTTTCGTAGAAATTTACAATGCGTTCACGTAACGCTTCTTGTTTGCTTGACATTTTGAACAAAACTAAAAATTTTATTGTTGCGTTTGCATTTATTCCTAACAAAAGGCATTGTCTAAAGCCTTTCTTTGTTTTCGGCATCATTTTTCGATGAATTTTGGCCGAAGTATCGACGTTCAAAGTCAGTCCAAATTTCAAGTTGCACCCCGTTATTACGGTCAATGTACGCAACGAATGCATGATATCCAACATGCACGTAATGCGAAGCTTCCAGAGGGGATAGTCAAAATCATTTTACCCAACGATTCCCGCTTACAGCTTTTTTTTGGGTAAGCAGCGCGATTCAAGTATTTCAAAGAGAATGCAGAAATAACAAGCGAAGAGGGCGAAAATTTTCGTCTCTGCAGATTTTTATTTTATAATACGAGTAAAGACACTATTTGCACTCCACACTGTCATTTTTAGACCTGTACGAAGAACGAAGTTCTTCGAAAAGGGGTCTTATGCGTTTACCACGACGTTTCCAATTTCGACCCGGGAGTGGAAGGGGAGAATTGACCATGGTCCTTAGATGACGAATCAGCAATAAGAAATGTCCGTCCGTCCGTCTGTCACCGCGATAATTTGAGTAAAACTTAACCAATTTTAAAAAACTTTGAATTGAAAAATATTTTTTGGGATTGAATCTGGACACTGTCGACCCAAGAGCCAATGAGGTAGGGCCGTTTAGGTGGATTCTGTTCTTTTGTACATAGCTCGAGCAAATCTTTTCCGATTTTCATAAAAAAATTTTTGTTTGAAAGGTTAGGCCGGAAATGCCTGACAATTTATG
>WJQU01003190.1:0-46420 GCA_029228625.1 Pseudolycoriella hygida
ATGTTGTCTTGTTCATGCTCATGCATTTGCTTCACGAATGTTGTAATATACTACAACTAGGAAGACAACATTTGTTGACTTTCCGCAAGCGCAATCGTGTTATAGTAAAATACAGCAGTGGTCATGTAAAGAGAATATAACATCATGTTGTCAATAACGTTCTTAAAATTGCCGAAGTTTATCCTTTGCCTGTTACAGAGTAATAAGTAACATTTATTTACCAAAGTCTCGTAAAAATTATTCGAAACGTCCACTCATAGCAGCAACTGATATACTATTAGCAATTTTTTCATCTTCATTTGCGTCAGCGCGTCTTTATCAAAACATGTTGATTGCTAATACAAAGAAATGTAACGCTGCTATTTGCGGTGCAATTTTTTTTAAATATCAATTTTATTTGTTTTGCTTATATTTGTTAAGGTTAAGGTTATGTTTGATGTTAATGTAGCACTTAAGAGTAATTACGAAGCGAGACCACTTAATAGTGTAGGTTGTATCCACGTTAACTGTTTAGAGGAATCACATTTTCATCAACACTAATGTATTTGTATCAATTAAAAAATTCCAAACAAAAATTCTTGTTCACGCTAGAATACCAAATCTGCTAAATAGCAAAACCGACCGAAATACAAGTACCACGTGCCTGTCATAGGCATTGGCATTTCTGCTGAGATCCTCTGAAACGGTTGGAACGAGTTTACGTAATTAACACTTGCATACCTCGTAAGTGAAGTCGTTAATTAACCGAGCCAAAAATACTTGCATCCCATAATTTCTATATAACTTCGAGACATTTCTCATTCTTGTTGATGATGACCAACAAGTATGGATTTTTATAATGCGTTACAATATGTTTACGTTCTTGTGAAAATTTATATTATCAGAGGTGGCACGAAACACATTAAACGTTGGAAACCAGATTTCGAACCTCCTACATTAAACTGGTCATCTAGTTTAGTTATGTTACATGCACTTTCTTATCAATATCTCAAACCTATGTGTCGCAAGACGTTTTTTTGTAGTACTTACTTTAATAAAGTGTTTCAACTTTAAGACCAACGGAAATGTGGAGAAAAATAACCTGCTATTTGATGACTTTTTTTACTCAATGAACGCCTACGTTTTTCAGACCTCTCAAATTTTGAATTCTTTGATAACACTTGACGGTTTTTGCGTAAGATTCCAAGATTCTATGGTCACGCATCTTACGCTCATATATCAATTCAAATTCAAAGTTGAACTCCACAAAAAGCGTATTTTCCAAACCTTAGAATCTGTTTGACATCATAATTGTAATTTTCGGCTAGATCCTAAATCTTCGACTTCGATAATTCAAAATTCAAATTTTTTTTAAGATTTGTAAAAATCTACTTGTCTAGTCTAACGTGGGAACCCAACGTTTTTGCAATGAGCTCAACACAAGTTTCCAACAAAACACGTAAATCCACTTTTTGGTCATTGATTTTTTGCGTGTTTGGATGAAACCAATTAGCCTGTTAGGGGCTGTTCATAAATAACATCCAACAACACGGGGGAGGAGGGGGGGGGGGTTGTCGGCGAAGATGGACGAAAGCGATGATGTAAAGGGAAGAAGGAAAAATTGGACAAAGCAAACATTAAACATAAAACAAAACATAAAATTGTAAATCACACTGCACTAGGAGCACAATTAATAAAGAAAACTATGGAATACTGTATCATACAAATGATTTGTCACCATCAAAAGAAGAACGACAGAGAGAAATTACTCCTTTCCAGTCATTTCTATACAACACCACCCAAAAAACCCTTGTATTTAAACATTTCGGTGTGCAGGCATCGTTCTCTCATAATCATACATGGAATGGCCTAATTTAAGAAAAATTCATTTTTCCCTTTTTTTTATTGGTAAAGGGGAGACAGACAGACTAAGACAGACTAAGATTAAAATACGAAAAGTGACTGAGGGGGTCAAAAATTCTAGAAGAACTTGGACGTTCCCTTAGCTCGATCGAAAATAATAGTATTCCATACTACAAGAACGGCATGTCGAACCATTTGCAATTAATATTTTGTAGTAAATATTTATGTTGAGCGCTTAAACGCATTTTATTGATCAAAAATAAAACACATTATGTTTGCATATAAAGGCGTCATCTATGTATCTTTAAAGTTCTGCATCTGTAAAGATTTCAATCGCCAAACTCATATTTCCGACACAAAATTCTGAACCTCTGATGTACTCACACAAACAAACTCAGGTAAATTCATTATTCCACGTGAATAAAACTGGCAACAATGGTGTCTCTCATAGATCTTACCGCAAGGGTCTATGTAAGATGTCATTGTTGCTAATTTTGTTCACTTGTAATTATGAAAATATCTAAGTCAGCTGGTTCAGAATTTTATGTCGGAAATATATATTTGGTAGGGGAAAAAGGGGGAATGGCGATCACCTAAGCTTAAACTCATTTTTTTCAGTGGTTTATGAAAAATTAATATTTAAACATTGGCACCAGTTACATACTTTTAAAGTTCGACTAGCGTAAATTCACCAGTTATCGGCCATGTAGTAGTCTCATGCCAGCACTATTATTTCCCATATAACTGGTGCATTTACCCTATAAAGCTTATATATTGCAAAGCTTCATTATTACGTTTTACATGCGAGAAAAATGCAAAATCATGTTTCATGCTTCTGGGCCAAAATCGGCGGCAATTTTGTAAACTTTCTTTGACTTTGGACCTCTGCATAAACTCCGTTCTCTTAGCAAGCATGAAAAAGTAATTTTGCTTGGTTCGTTTACCAAAAATAGTACCGTTTTCAAGAGCATCATTCGAAATCTGTACTGACTCAGTTTGTAGCAGGACCTCGCCTCAACTCCTCATACAAACACAACATTTGATAAAGAAAAACGATGGGAAACGATGGAATTTTGATAAATAGTCACCGATGTCAGTTTGAAACATTAATTATCAAAATCTCAAAATAGTTTCGCTTAAATACGTTGTGTCGTGAGTTAATACTTAAACAACTTCATTAAATAAATTATGAAGAATTTGTACGTTTGTTGTTGTTTATATGTTCAATGATAAAATTGAAGGAACAGTTTCTTGACATGATTTGTTGCGTGTTTTATCTACTAGATTGTATGTAGTGTATTGCAACTTTTTAGTGCTACCTGGTCTTCTTACCTTTTGCTATCGTGGGTGTATACAAATACACACATCATACCCTATGTTTATCCACATTTCTAAGCCATTAAATTTTAATTAATTCGAAATTACAATTAGTAGACATTTTAACGAAAAAAAACAACACATTTCGTATATTGCAAGATATAAATCATGCAATAAAATAAAAAAAAAAACTCGTTTTAAATTTCAATCAAAAGCTTGAACCAAACAGTTGAAGATAATGGTTCGGCTTGGGTATATATCAAAACATATACACCTTACAATATTCCCATGTAACGATAAAAATCATCACCGCCGCATAACTTGTCATTAAAATTGATAAAATATTAAACAACAAAAAAGTCTCATCAATATTTATCAAGTTTTTGTTCTTGTTGTTGTTGTTAATATTCCAGACCATGAGTATCATACCCTGTGTGGCAGACTTGATACAAAAGACTGAAACTACTTTCTGTATAAGATTACAATTTGAGTTTTTGATGTTCGATGAAGACCAACAAACTAGTTGATGTTTTGTTTTGATCATTCAGAGGTTCTTGTTACAGTATTTTCAATGTACACACATTACACATACAACGTAATGACGAAGCCGATGCGATGATAGTGTGTTACCTTCACTGTTCCTACCTACACCAATTGCAATTTTTACTTTGAAGTTGATGAGTATTGACGGATAAGCATGATTGCCGAATGATGTAAAGATACATTTACATTCTTTTCATTCTTATAATCTAAGAATTATTCAAAGGATAATTATTTATAGTGATATTTAAGTGGTTTCCGTTTCGCAGTTTCGTTTCTTAGTTTTTAAATTGTTTAAATCGTGCTTTCGATATACCTTTCGTTTTCAACGTAGATATATTGTCATTAATCGTTACATTTTCCATCTTTAAATTAAGTAGCTTTGGTGATCCAAAATTGAATAAGTAAAACTATTACTTTTTTATAATTCGTGTAAATACGGATAAAAATGAAGGATTTTTATAGTTCAGATCCTTTCTTTCATCTTGTTAGTTATCAATATTGTAAAAGCACTTATCCTCTGTTGCGTTAGCTAACTTCTTTTAGATGCGTTTTGTAAACGGACGCATCCTCTGTAGCATTGGCTTGCTCCTTTTTCATCGCTGTTTGTAAAAGGATGCATCCTATGAAGTGCTAGCGTTTTTTTTTTTGTATTTTGTGAAAGGACGCATTTTCATCCCACTTAAGAAATTTGAACAAACTGAAATCTGTTCCTGCCGGTATATTTACTTTTACCAGCGATTTGTAGAAGCTGAGTTTAACTTTTTGTCGATTACTAACATTCACTCAATAAGAATTTTCTCAACCAATTCATCCAAAATAGACTGACGACAACAGTGGGCTTTTTGTAGGAGGTTTCCGCAAGGAGGCATTACTCGCTAAGAATGAAGGAAATTATGAATGGATTGTTTATACGTGTTCCATATTGAATCACAAACAAGAAAGAATTTTTTTTTAAACTTTAACTTTACTTTTGAAAAATCTCTTAAGTTAAAATTTAAAACTAAATTTGAAGTTAAAAAATAAAATTGGTCCTCAAAATATCTTTGAAGTCTCTAGATTCCAAAAATATACACATCTTAGAGGTTGCGGCTTGAACTATCGGAATGAAAATTCGTTTTTATGTGGCCATTTTAAAATAGTTCACTTAGGTTTTTTTAATAAAATTACGAATTTACCCTTGAGTTTATTAACAACTGTCCTATTGAAGACATTATTTACGCTTTTAGTGCGGCGTCGGCTTATGTCAAAGTATAGAAAATTTCAGTAAAATATTTGTAATATATTAAGCGACGACCAATGGTGCCACGAGCCGACGGACGTCACATTAAACGAGTGAATTAACAACAAAACAGACAATTTTTCATTACTCCTTGAATCCTGCTTAATATTCGCCAAAAGTAATAGCGACTTCGAAAACGGGATAAAATTGAGATAGTGTGATCAGAAAACGCTCGGGTTCGGTTTTTCGGGTAAAAAGACTTGGTTTTAGTCAATGAAAACATCCCATAACGTTTTCACTTCGTACATATAACTTACTCAGAGTGTTAAGAGCGTGCCGAATGAACGCAAAACAGTGAATTTAGCCTCTGTAAATAAGGTGAAAAAATCACTGCGTGCGATAATTTAAAGACCGTTTCACTAATTTGTTGCATCAGTTTTCGATATTTATTTGTCAAGCCACTTCAATTCTCCCTGCAGCATTATTTGGCGTTTCATGAATAAACCGTAATATTATTATATGAAAAAGAATTTCTATTTATGACAAGTATACTGCATCTGGTCATGCAATACTCAAATGCTGCAAGCAATATTCAAAGAAAAGGTTAGTTTCTTATATAGTGATATAAATATATATTGCGGATGGATAAACTATTAAATTGTAAATAACTCTTTTCAGAACGAAACTATTTTATAGCGCATCAATATTTAATTACAATTTCTTTATGAAATTATTGTTGTATGTGAGAATGTGCTCAGATCGTTTGATGAAAAGCAAAAAAAACGTATGACATTCTGCAGATAAATCGGCAGAGACAAAGTAATTATTATAATGCTATGTGATACTTCCTTTTAAAAGAGATTTTCTCGAAAAATGATTGAGACAAAACACTGCAATCTGTCGGTGATTGCAACTATAACGAGGTTTCTTACGTAAATTAAAATTTTTCTGCTAGAAAAAATCCAATAAATTCCTATGTTGATCATAGAGAGTTGCGGGAATTTGTTTGTTACATTACCTCAATCCAATGGCGTGGGGATTGTCTAAGTTTAAGACTTTCATTTGGATGCCGTACATATAAAAGCGGTTGCTTTTTCCACGTGTTTTAATACACTCGCTTCTTACTCTTCTATCATCTGCTATTGTCTGTAAGTGCCAAAGAGGAGGGGTGGGTCAATAAGGAGGAAGGATGTAGAAAATGGCATTAAAGTGTTGGTCGTCATTTTCTAACACTTTTAGCTTCTACAGAGCGCATACCAATTTAACCGAGACTTTAACGCTTCTTTTTTGAACAAACATTACATGTTAAATATAGGATCAAAATATAGATATTAAATATAAGCAAAGACCGGTACGAATCAAAACAGAATAGATGTTGCACTAAATGAGCACTAGGGAGGTCCAAAAATGTATGGAGAAATAAAAGTATCGAAAAGTTTGGGGCACCAACCGAAAAACAAAAGGTTTTTGATCCCTGATCAAGATGGTATATGGGCGTAACTTGATCCGATACGATTTAGGGGTAGCTCAAAAGCGTTAAAGTCAAAAATCGAATGACTTTCAAAGGCACATATTCACTCAAGCAATGAGAGAGTCCATTGGTTTTTGTGGTGCAATCGAAAGGTCTTAGGACACCCTTAAAATCGGCATAAAGAAAGTAGATCAGAGAGTGTTTTCGTCCATATGTCCCACATGATTAAAGTGGTGCAATTTTCTCATGAATTTCAATCAAAAGATCCACAGAAATTATTCAAAGACCCTACCGAAGTACGTCTTACGAAATCTGAGATCATTGATTTCATTGGACGAAATGTTCTCCCCTACATCATATCACAAATAGAACCAATGTAGTTTCTCCAAAAAATCGTGAAATTACTTTCTCTAAAATGCCATTTTCACCAACTTTGCTTTTGGAAGCAATTTTCTAACTGCCATAGTTCTAGAGATATGAGACATCCCTCACAATTGTAGAAGTGGTTACATCTCAGGATTGGCCAGTTTTTGCCAAAACTCTGAAACACGTTTTCTCTCATATTTAATTTTGTACAATTTTGCTTTCTGAAGCCATTTTCTAACTGTCATACTTGTGATTCATATCTCCAAATTCTAGATGTGGTCATATCCCAGGATCGTAGCGTTAAGTTTTATGCCGGGTTAGCCCAAGTAATCCCAAGTTTAAGAGTGTCATTCGAAATCGTCCTCTGGGGCGATGCTCCACTGGCGCCGACTTCACTTTGAGTTATGTGTGACAAGTTTTTTGACAGGATTAACTTTATCGGTAACTCATTAGTCGCACTAATCGAATTTTCGGAGTGGAGCTAGCGAATTTTTACGAAACTTCCTCCGTAGACTCACATCGAAATTGTTACAGTCAAAACGAAGAAAACAAAGAAATTAGGAAAAATGCAGCAAATTCGATGTGAATCAACAGTAAATTTAGAATTTTGTATGTTGTTTTCGTCTTTCCTTTTTTCGAACCCACTTAGCGCCGCGCCGCAGGCTAAATTTTTTAGAGGTAATTCAGTTGATTGTCAAACATTTACAGTAATATAACATTTTTCTGCTTCGTTCCTTGCAACTGACGGCATCGTATGTGAAATTTTTCAGATTTTAAAATTTTATTATTTTGCGTATGGCATTATTGATTAACATAATGTCCATGGATCAAGTCAAACATAAAATAAGTGAGGATTACAACAAGGACAAAATAGAATTGTCACAGATTTAACTTCCTTAAGCAATCGATCACGCTGTTGGCCAATTCAAGACGCGTCACAATTTAAAAAAAAAAGTTACATTTTTGGATAAGTAATCCAATTTTGCTAGAACCGTCCCACCTTTCCCGAACCCTTTTAGCGTGACGTCCTTTATGTACGGGAGCGGAATTTGCATATTTTCCTTTTTGTCGTCGACTCACCATGCCCTATTTTATAAAAATTACTTCTCAAAATTTCACAAAATTTCCATAATTTATTTTTTTGAAATCTTATAAATTTTCGTTAAATTACCCGTTGACAAACATAAAGGCATTGAAAACATTTTGAACTCATAAATGAAACGTCTACCTTGCGATTTTGACGGAAAATTTTTGAAACTTGATAAATTTCGTAAAGATTTTACGTGTGGCGCAGCCACCTGTGTTTTATTGAAGTCGGCGCGGCGCCACTGCGATACTCACGAATCGCTAATGAAGATTGTTTACTGGTTTGTAACGATCTAATTTCTATTTTCAATACCCGATACAACGGGCGTGATGTTTTTATGCAATGTTAGTTTGGTTTTTATTTTTATTTTTCCTTCTCCTATCTTGTTTAAGCGTCTCCATATTTAATTGCCTGACAAAGCCTGATGGGCTACTGGCTCAACGTAATGTTTGTGATATTGTTATGTTTTATTAAATAAAGCAACTTAAACAAAAAAAAAATAAATGTTGCCCCCAACTGCCGCCTCGATCTATACCATGTTACAATGGAACGTTTGCATAAAAACATTTTTTGTAGGAAATATTATTCTGAGCAAAAAATTGTTCCACGCTATGGTAAAATTATGACGTTTTGCATTTTTAATTAATTATTTTCTGATTGCAAAGATTTTTCACACAAGAAAATGACTATACTTGACTATATCTCTCTCTATTCTTCGTATGTAATTTTTAGTGATTCTCTAACGAAAAAAACTATTTTTGCTGGTCAAGTGCTGCTTAATAAAAAATCCAAAATTGGAAAATGTACTGAAAACACACTTTCGAAACTAAAATATAAAACCAGCAAAGAAATTTCGATGTACTTCGTAGAACAATTTTTTGTTCTAATTGTTATTTTTGCATCGTTTAAAAATAACTTCCGAAAATGCAAACGTTCCATTAAGTTGTTTGTAGTAAACGTATGGGATCCTTTTGTACTACGTACTTGTGCAATAAGATAATTCGTCTAAACAATAATCTCATGGTCAAATACTTGAAAACAACACACGTCATACTATCCTCTATAAATATGAAAACGTGGAATACACAGAATTCCTATGGAACACCACATGTATACCACCCCTTAGATCGTAGGAACGAGTAAGACGAATTCCATGTTTTTACGAATTATTCATGTGATGTATTAATGTATTTGAACAGCTTATAGTAGTATCAACAACTATGCACTGTCTTATGATTCTTCCACCGTCATGTAATTTTAGGTTTAATGCCATGGACTTGACTGAGGCACTAACTGAGGGTCAGAATCCCATGTTGAGAGTATTTCAGGCTCACTCAGAGTCACAATTGAAGGCGATTTCGTGAGGTTAGATCTCATATAATGATCATTTTTGCGCAATACGTTTTATTACTAGCACCCTTAGATTGTACTAACGTTATGCAACTTAATATAGTGAATTATCAGACCACGATACGAAACGCAAACCGACTGAAATATTTCGTTAGTTTAAAGATCGACATAAAAGTCACTCAACAACTACATACCTCGTGCAAAACAAAAAATGCTCAAGGTTTTTATTAATTAACCTTACCATTAATTTACGTAAGAAACACACAAATGATCTTGAATGATAGAGTTCACCTGTTCTTCATACCAAAAACAAATTATTATAATTATCAATTGTGAACGTGAACGATGTTTATTAATTTACATTATCGCTTACTATTTCATATCTGCAGCGAACAGGTGCCTCAACTGAAAGACATATTCAAAAGTATACATGCTATTAATAATGCTTCGAAAGAGGCACAGTAAGGAAGAAGCGTGTGGTTGAAATTTTTGATCGATGACCATCGTTTTCATTTTTATGACTGGCTGTTTTTTTTCCTTCAATCGGTGATTAAAAAAGAATGTCCGCATATAATAAAATATTTGAATCAATGATAACATTCCAATTTTTTCGTTATAATTACGTACAGTGTTCGGCTAGTGGTATCAAGCGGCTTACTTTACTAACTTCAACAACCGGATATTTCTCGTTTTTCGTGAGTTTACCAGTTTTTGCCCTTCTTTCTCTTGTTAAAGCGAACATTTTAATAAGAAAAATGATTAGACCCGTACAAAGTATACAATTACCTTTGCTCATTCGAATTTTCACCCCTGAGTATGCATAGACATGCCGAATCTGCAAAAAATATTTTCCGTCCGTCTGTCAAAACGAAAAGTCGCGTAAATGTTGATCTATAAGAAGTATGGCTCACTTCAAAAATAACCAAGATTCGTGTCGTGTCACGAAAAAAATCAATTTCGTAATGTATTGCATGCAACGATTTATACAATGACTTGCAAAAAGTGAAATTTGGAATACAAAAACTACAAAATTTTTCATAGAACCACTTTTGTCACTAGTCGTTTTAATTTCTACGAATAAAATAAGTTCTTTTCTTATCTAGTGATAAAAAGTAACATCCTCTCATCCTCTCACACTACATGAGTTATAATTTGAATAATTAATATTTACGCAGGATTCTGTTATAAAAAAAAACATCGCTTTGACGGATCACATTTTTGCTACAGAGAGCAAATATAAAAATCCACGCTGCTGTGGTGACACAGATCCAAGAAAATCCAAGCAAACAGAAATAAATATTTAAATTCATCATAATCATAGAATCCTTTGGATTCTATGAACACTATATATAAGCAATGCATTTTTGTTAATAAAATCAGATTTGTTTTGACCTCGAATGAGGAAACATCTCTTTTTCAATTGTAGAATAGAATTACCTATTCACAACAAATTGGTGACCCCAGACGTTCACAGAACACACTTCTGAACGCAAAACCAAAAATATTGTTGTTTTGTTACGTGTTCTGTGAGTCGAACGTTCACAGAACACACTTCTGAACGCAAAACCAAAAATATTTTTGTTTTGTGACGTGTTCTGTGAGTCGAACGCTTAGGGTCACCAATTTGTTGTGAATAGGTAATTCTATTCTACAATTGAAAGAGAGATGTTTCCTCATTCGAGGTTAAAACAAATCTGATTTTATTAACAAAAATGCTTTGCTTATATGAACGGTGTTCTGCAGTAACTGAGTGTTTTCATTGTGGTAACAATAGAATGACAAAGATGGTGCAGAACACCGTTCATATAGTGTTCATAGAATCCAATAGAATATGATTATGATGAATTTAAATATTTATCTCTGTTTGCTTGGATTTGCTTGGATCTGTGTCACCACACTGCTTTGTTCTGCTGACAATACGTAATCCACATACATTTTACGTAGTGCATCTAACTTTACGAACACTACTAAACATTTCGCATTTCATTTTTGCTTCGATTTGTGTTCACTTTTCGTCAAAGATTGCCAATCTATGCAATCTATATTTAATATATCATTGGGATCTTCTATGTGAACTTTTTGGAAGAAATTGTGAATGTCGCACAAAAATCACTGAGCATATATGGTGACGTAAATGTAAGGAAAGGAAACCTTTTTTTATCCCTGAGCTCATATTAAAGTCGTATTTAGATAGATTTGAGTGTTTCGTCACAGTTTTTCACTATCGCACCAGCCAATGCAATTTAGTATGACGTAAAATGAGTAATTTTATAAATTTTCATCACATTCTTCGATATTCACTAACGTTCATTGAGCTTTATTGGTCTGAAAAATTTCATGAATTTTTTTTTTGCAATTATAATTTTAGCTAAGAATTTGAGACGCTGAACGGAATCGTACGAGTCCGCGTAGCCTTATTTTCTTATTTACTTTTGGAACACCGCACAAATTAACTGATCATAGTCAGTAGTGTGATTGTAGTTTTTTGAAACAAAAATTTTCTAAATTGAACAGATTGCTCATTGATGTAATTCCACAATGACAAAGCATTTTAAAATGTATATTGGTCATGGTCTTTGCGCCGTTCAAGTACTCGAATTTAAATGGTAAATCAAGTTAATGTTCAAGTAAAGTAATCGAAAATAATGTCAGATGGTTACTGCACATTTTTGTTGCGGCAAATGAAAATTCGATGGTAACGCACTTTGCGATCAAATTAAATCGACTGGAAAGATGTTGGTTTCTGTGAGATTTATACAAGTTTTATTCAGTTGAAGTGTCATAAAACGACCTGCACATGATCTAAGGCCTAACATGAACTAACTCATTGCAACTGATTGATTAGGTAAATTGAAGTGTCTCTGACAATCAGATTGTTCCCTGTGGTGCATCCAACGAAGTCTTTTTTTGACTATAGAAAATTGATTATTTATAGTTTCTATGAAATTCAAAGAGTTCTCAATGAGATTACATGTTCGGGATTCCAAATGGAACATAGAAAACTATAAGCACCTGACCTTAATTCGTAAGAAATTTGTTAATTTTATTTTCATTGATTTTAGTCAACTCAAAATATTTATAATGAATGTTTCGCTATGGTGCCAGTACATTTCGAAAGAAAATGTAGATATACATATTCGAAGCATATTTAGGATAAAATTCGAATCAAATTATGTTTCTAGGTATTTTTAATAATTCTCTTAAAAATATTATCTCAATCCAGAGCCAATCCCGGAGGGAACACATTTGTCAGGGATATTTGTCTCTTACGAAGGAAAAAATACAGCCAAAAAACGTTAGAAGAGCTTACTGCACCCGCATAGACCTCTGTTGTCCGCATATCTGATGTGAAATTACAAGATAAAGGTAATTATTCTCTTGACTGAAAATCAGGGTCCTACGAAAGAAATTCAAGAGAAGAAGTACCACGCTAACTGGAGAAGTTCTTAATCGATTTTGAAAAATTTGTTTCTATTCCACAAAGATGTCTTTCAGATTCCAAAAAAATGTCTCAGTATTTAGTTAATATTTTGTTTATATAAAGTCATAAATCTAGAAGATGTTACCAAAAAAGTGGTTTGAGTAACACGATAACTCTTCTAAATCTTAAGAGCACAATGCAAAAATGTGAACTGTCAAATTTGCGATGTTTCTTCAGGACAGAATCCTAAGTAAATAACAAATTTTTCAAATTCATAGCTCATGTACTGTGAGAGGATGACAATTACACGAATAATAGATGAATCAGAATTCTGGACGGAAATTAAAGAGAAGAGGCACCACGCTAAGGGGAGAAGTTCTTAACAGATGAAATGGAATTTTTGAAATCCAGAAAATCAGTGAAGGGACCTGACCCACCCAAAAGTGCAAAATTTGACATTTCTAAACAATCAAAAATAAAGAAACTGGTCAAAAAATTTGAGCTGTTTTAGTTGCAATGTGTTTTCAGGGCGATCAGATAAAGAATTTGGTGTGCTAATTTTGAGCAAAAAGATTTGCAATGATATTTGCAGCAAAAATTTGTTCTACAGTATATGTAAATACGAGTGTATCCCTGGCGCGTCTCGGCTAACGTGAAGGTGGTGTTACTCGGTTGAATGTATAGAAGAATTGATTAGTTACGGGAATGTTATTAAAGATGGCGTATCAAAATCGGATGGAGTTTCTGCTAAGCCATTTGCACTTTAATTAAAAGAAAATTAATTAAAAATCCAAAGCAAACATTTTTTAAACAATTTAAATCAGACCAGTCACATACTTGATTCAGCTTTCGATCAAAAATAGGTTGCAAAAATTAGCACACTCCATTGATGAATTCATGAATGAAAATTGAACTTGAAGTGAAGTTGTTCACTCTGAAAACAAAATGCTACACTTCTCAGCAGCCAAGTGACAGATACTTTGAAAGAACACCGACAACTAATTTGGAACGCCTCTTAACTCGTGTGTCAAAATGAAAGCTTTCGAGTTTTCTGTACATTTTGCATCAGAGCTTTCAACTTACGATCTTTCGAGTTATCAGGGAAGTTTAGGCAGATGAGTATCTCATCCGCTTGACCCACTCGCTTAGTTCGCTAATTCAAGCCTTTCAAAGACTCTTCTCCCATTTGTATTGTGCAGTCGTACCAAGATCCGAATGGTCAATTACTTTTTCGTTATAAATAAATGCCGGCAAACTTCTCTCCTAAGGTTGACCATTTCAACGCATTGAATGAAATAAAAGTAATTCAAAACCAATGT
This sequence comes from Pseudolycoriella hygida, assembly GCA_029228625.1. NCBI lineage: Eukaryota > Metazoa > Arthropoda > Insecta > Diptera > Sciaridae > Pseudolycoriella > Pseudolycoriella hygida. The sequence goes on from WJQU01003190.1 coordinate 13,936, forward strand.
TGATCGCATACATAAAATGTAAATGTGGCTGATTTTACATACAAAACACATCTATTCGTCGATAAGTACATCGAAGCGATAACTTAAATGCACATAACAAGTTGAACATAAAAAATCACAAATTCGATTGCAATCTAATTTATTCGAATTACAATCACAAATCAATCTTACTTTCACATAATAACTAAAAACAGTTTAAAACCCCCATATAGTTTAAAACTAAGTATCGTCGAGTACCCAAACATAAAATAAATAAAATGACATTACCATTTTTCATGAATAATTGAAAAGTTTTACGTTATCGCTACAAACCGAATACATTTTGTTGAGCTAGGAGAGCTAAATGAAAAAATTTAAAAAAAAACGTCGTCCGTATAAATGCATTTCGATTAAGCAAAATAAGATGGAAAAACGACCAAAAAAACACGAATCTATAAAAAATTGTCTTACAAATCAGTTAGCTAATTCCAATATCTTACAATCAAGTATTGCGACGCCATATTTGGATGTAAATTATTCCAATGAATATTATTGTATGGATGTGCGTAGAATACTTTTTTTCAAATGATTTTAATGCACACTGAGGTGGTAAATGCTTTGTGTTTTTGCTGCTATGAAACTAGATATGATCGCATAAAGCCTGAAGTCCGTTTTTTAGACTTTTTTTTTAGTTTTTGTGAGACGAGAGACGTTTTTGTAATTCAGAATAGGACTCGAACTCGTCCCATAACGGCGACTACGACGAAAAAAGTACTTTTTATAGCTAGGCCATTGTGAGAGATGGGAAAAAATTGTTTTATTTTCAGTTTCGAAAATGACAAGTGGAAAGAAAAGTACTCTTCGTTCCAAACAATTTCCATTCGTAAATAATGGGGATAAAATAGTATGTTACCGGAATTTAGTTTCGTTGATATCTGACTTTTTGTGCGTCATTTCTAGAAAGTGTTTCAAGAAAATCGCGAAAATTTCAAGAAAATCAAAAGAAATTCGAGAGAAGAAATTCACTAAAATGAAGAAAATAGCATCCGGTGCGGTCAGCGCATAAGTAGAATTAATTTACCGCAGTGCTTCCCTAGGGCGCTAAATAATTCATTAATTGTTGGTGTCAAACTTTGTTTCGTTGATTTGGTGAATAAAATAGGATATGCATCAGCGGGAAAATTTATTCATTTACTCTCACCTCACCTTCGGCTCGAAATGCAAACCTCTCCCTCGAAGATAACTAAGATTTCCCTGCATGCAGATGCATAATAACACACAGAGCACTGCTGCGGTGCATCCTTTAACGGTTTTTGATGTTGTGTAGCTGGTATATAGAAACATCAAGAGGCTTGTCCATCCTTTATATTAACGTTCTCAATACCTGGGTCAAAATTCAAAACTGCTCTTTGTGATATAATATATTATTATTATTAATTCACAAAGAGTGCACTTCACCTTACGCTAGAATTTAGGTTCTACTCTTCTCACCAAATTGATAACAATTAAAGAAACTTTATGTCCTTTTTGAACATTTCATACATTTTTTTAAATGGTTTCCTCAATTAGATATCACAATCATAAAAGTATTAAAACTTTACGGTAAACCAACCAACAAACCATTGCGGGAGGCTGCGACAAGTTTTTTTTTTTTTAAACTTCAACTGCACTCACTGTCTCTAAACATATAATTCAACGAAAATGTGCAGTGCAATGTTTTGTTGGATAATAGTTGCACATTTATGTTATTTTCGTATTTAAAAAAAGTTTCCCTTTCGAATTATTGTTATTATGGGTTTGAATCGTTTTTATCGAGTGTCTGCATTGCGATGGTTGTGTTATGTGGTGTTATATAATATAAGCTAAATATGTAATGCGAAATAAGTTGTTGTTTTAGAAAAACCCAAAAATTTAGAATTTTCTTTTAGACTTGTATGTGTGGTTGTCCTCTCATGAGGCTTGGTATTGCCGGTAGCGTTTTTCGTACGTGATGTTATGTCATACATCTCATTAATCTGCTTTACTTTGTATAGAGTGTTAAAGGAGGGAAACATGAACAAAAGAAAAAAGTCTCTTCGGCGTCATCTGTCAAAATAATAGAATAATAATAGAAATTACTTTGACGTGTGACCCAGAAGTAGACAATACATTTTATCGCATTCGCGGGTTGATTTAATAGAATTTTGAATGACAAGAGGCGCGGGCTGCAACCTTCGTACACGGTTGAATTTTCTTACTAAGCCCCGTGTTATTCATTCAATTTTTTATGACAGAGAGCGATGTTCCGAAGAATCCTCATATCAGAATCTTAATACGTCACTCGGAAAAACACTTTCGGCTCTTGTTCTTGTGATGTGAACAACTATACTTTGACTCCATAATTCATGGTTTACATTGTTTCTATTTACGACGTCCGTCGTGTTAAGTAAATCAGAAAATAATGTGCGGAAGTTAATTATTAAATGATCTTATATAACAGAGACCAGAAACGACCGATAGTTAAAGTGCCGCTAAAAATCAAAATCACTTCATCTTAATGTGATGGCAACGTTCTTTCTTGTTGCTGTTGTTCTTTCTGTCAAGTAAATACATTTGTAATCATTCTCGTTGTTTTCGCTCCCTTGGCTTCCTTCCTTTACTTTCGCCTCGTAGCTGGAAGAATTTTTTACTTACGGCCCCGATTATGGGGGCGAAGGCGAAAGTACAAACTCGGTTTGGTCTAAAACTCGCGAAAATCGCCTCCAGCCATCGTCCAAAACAATTCTCATACGTCAAACGAATTTTTCATTACCCTTTGCCTTGTTTTCGCTCATGCGATAAAATAACATATCATCATATAAGGCAAGTCTCGAAGCTTCCGCTTATATGATCATCTTCTAGAGATGACCGGGCACCACTCTTTTGCTGCCCGTGACCGAACTACCCAAGCCGAAAATTTAAAAAAATACCCGCCCCAATGGTGCATGTGAAATTTGTGCCCGAGCCCGCCCGGCCCTGCCCGAAATTAAAAAAAATGCCCTCCCCGAAATGTGCCCATCAATTTCATGCCCGAATCTGCCTGTTCCTCAAATTCTTCCCTAGCACACCTTCAAAAATTGAGTTGAAAATGTTTTAAGCCATAGTTCTAAACAAACGTGGTACTGCAAAGGTAATAAATATTCAAATAATATACTTTTCATTTGTTCGCTCTATGTAAAGTTGGTCTTGGTTATTTAAGTTTTAAGTCGGGCATATTTTGTGCCCGTGCCAGCCCTAACCTAGCCCAAAATTTAAAAAAATTGCCCGCCCCGAAACGGGGCTTGTACCTTGACCGGACCATTCCCTATCAGGCACGGGCATAATAAATATGAAATTCCGTCCCGCCCGCTCATCTCTAATCATAAACTCACAAATTCTCATTCCTCAGATTGAAACACTCTACAAGAAAGTATATGAAGTTACATGTCAAGCTAGCCCTTCTCATTTCAGATTGGTTTCTTTTTTTGGCTTGTGGAGTTGTTTTTCTTGTAAAAAATGGGATCTATGCAGCCGCGGATGACTTTTGTTCTTCTATTTCAAAGCGTTGGTTAGAAAGAGACAGATAAAGTTGGTCTCTTTCTAATCACTGCTTTAGAATATAAGAACAAAAGTCATCCGCGGCTACATAGGTCTCATTTGTTCGAAAAATGATCTTCGTAGGCTCGATTATCTACCAGAAAATAAACTCCACAAGCCAAAAAAAAGAAATCAATCTGAAATAAGAAGGGACTTGGCATAATAATCAAATTTTTAAATGAAGTCAGCTTCCGTTTGTATTCTGCGGTCACTTATAATTTTTGCTGTGAAGGGTTGCAGCTGACAGTCGCGCAATTTCAGTTGCTTTAAATGACGGAAATTCCCGAAATTTTCCTAAAAGTTCAAAATTTTCTAAATTTCGAAATTTGTAGAAATTTTCACGAGTTGACAGGGAAAGTCAATTTAAAATTTATTGAGCACAAAATATGCTCGTAATTCATTTTGTATTCTCTGAAATTTTAAAATTCTTAGCACCCTGAACCTGAACACAAGAAACCAACTGTGTATTCACTTTTCATTGCGAACAAAAGTTTACAGTGAGCATACTCCTTGAGATGTTTCTTTACAAAAAATTATATTATGCTTCTAAGATTACAAATCTTGTGCAACGCATTTTATTTGAAAGAAAAACTTTGAATGAAATTAAGTTTTAAATACTTGAAGAACGGCATTCTAACGACCTTGTTCACAACTGTTGTTTAGATACAATCAAAAATATTTATCGTACGTAGTTTTTCGACGAATAGATAATCTTGTTAGGTTTATTTCTGTAATGATTTACACCTAGTAATAGAGACTTATATGCGTCAATTGTTAACACAGCCTTGACGTATTTATCCTAAATTTTGGAATAAAAAACATAAGTATAATTAACAACAGATATCGTGAAAGTTTCAGTGTGTATACACACCATTGCACCTGCACAGTAAAGAATTGCATTAATTCTCTAACCTCGACATTATTTTTATAAGCAGTGAATTCAGCAAACTAAAAACAGTGGAAGTTGTTGTGGTTTGTTTTCATTCCATATTTTGGTGTGAAGATTTAATAGTCATTACAATTTCAAAAAAGAAACAAATGAAAAACGATTCAAAAAATCCAAAATGCTGACTCAACATATCATAAACGTCAATCATGTGATCATATTTAGCGAATTTTAAGATTGTGTCGACCATTCAGAAAACTTAAAAACTGAACTTTTTATTTTTCAAACCAGAGCTCTAATCTGAAATTTTCGAAGTACATTTTCCGAATTGATTCTTAATTTTGGTACTTCGAATGTTGAAAGCTTGCAAAATAACTACAAAATATGTGGAAAGTACACAAAGCGCTCGCCGCTCCTATTTACAGTATTTTTTCTCCAAAATTGCTAGTTTTTCAACTTCTTAATGGCTAAAGGGTCTCAAATTTTTAAATCAACTACGAATTTTCTTGTGGTCGCAAGCCGATGAAAATTTCTGTCTTCTTCTCGTTTACTGGACATATTTCAAAAAGCAAATTTTCAAAGAGCACACACTATTGTTCATCGTCTTTTTATGAAAATTCTTCAACTGATGTACACAATATTTTTCCTGAAAGGTACAATAGCAATATCGGAGCAATTCTAGACCTTCTTCTAATTCTGCTTCATCTATTGTTTGTCTGAATACCATTTTCGCACAGTAGATGAACCATAATTTCAAGTAATTCGCTGTGATTGCAAGTTTCTACTGTTAGTTAGATTTGAAACATTTCAAATTATTAACAGCTCACATTTTTGCGATGTGGTTTTAGAGAGTCGCTACCTAAGAGGAGAACATTTTTACTCTTGTTTTTGAAGGGTCAAAGAGGTTACGATATCGCCCTGTGTCGTGTGTAAATCAAATTTTGAGATGTGTAGAGGACGTTGAAATCAAAGGTACACAGTATACCCGCACGATTTTAACTTTGGATGTTTCTTTTGTTTTGAACAAAAGAAATATCCAAAGTAAAATCGTGCGGCTGTATCAGAAGTTGTGACAGTGCCCGTTTTCAACATAAGTCCATCGGAAAAGTTTCCAATTAAAACCATAAGGTTGTTTCTTGAGTCCTTCGAGACAAAAATACAAAATTACATACATCCTACAATTAATTCGATACGGGAACGCACGGGTGTTAGCTTATGTTCCACGTTTTGTTCTTAATGACTCAAGCTAAATTGTGTGTAAACACATTCAGCAGCCATGAACTGAACAGCGACACTACAAGTGCTACATTTTTAAACCAAAAACTGAAACTATTCTGTAGTTATGTATTCAGTATTCACACGTGACTTTTGACAACAACAAATTTTTAGATAGAGAATTAATATACATCTGTGCAATTTATTAATGCTGTTATGGTTAACGGTGTGAATAAGTAATACATCTAACGACTTGGTTGCAATTTACGATGGTGCACAAAAACGCCACATCAATATAAATAAAATAAATTATCTCTCTGAAAAACATTTTCTATATAGTTTTTTTGTATTATTCTTTTTTTCCTTGCAGTTAATCATTTTTTACTCCTTCTGTTATGCTGATGGTAGTTTTGTCTTAAATGTTACAGCAGTGGCTGCTTTGCAGATATATGGCTAATATCACTAGAATGTTTTTTTAAAAGATGTTTGCCTTCTACTGTGCTGTGTTTTATGTTTAATAATAATACTCATCGCGGATGCCGGAGGGTGTTTGTGAATTTATCGTTTACTTTTTTGTAGGTAAATGTTGTAATGCGCTGCTGTTGCTGTGTTTTTTTTTTCGTTTTACTTAGTATGAAATGTTCAGATGATGATAGTGAACAAAAACTATTGAAAAAGAACAAAATAAAAGGGTTTTTAAACGCAGTAATAATATCTTCATGCAGCCACAGATGTTGGAAGAATATTGACGGACGAACGCACACGCGGTGCAGATAATTGTGTTTCTTCTGCCGATTTCTTTCGATAGATAATCGATCTACTTAATATAAAGATCTGTTGGGATTATTATTGTGATTAGGCAATATAACTTCGTAGAAGAAAAGAAAATGTATCTTTTTTAAAACACCATTTTCGTATATGATTGAAGCCAAGACACGAAGTTACAGTTTGTTTTTTAATTAAAGCTCATTAGAAACCGAATAATGTAACATCCTATAGCATATAGCATTCATTCACATAAGTTGATGTGGTTAACCGCAAACTTCCTCAAATTACAAAAACGTTCAACTTGAGTGTAAATAAACATTTTTCTCTCGTAATAAAATAATGAACTGTTTTTTAACCGACTATTTAGTTTCTTTGCACACTACTAATTGGATACGTATACAGTCAGCTGTAGAAAATGATAAAAATGATTTAATTAGGACTATCGAACATCTGTTAAAGTAACATTTTTCTAGAGAACGAAATTACTCTGAGTCAGACGTACAATTCAAGCGTTTTATGCGTTAAGTTCGTTCATACAAAAACATTACTTGAAGCTTGTTCTTTTATTGAAAGTAATCTTCATTGCTGTTGCATACTGAAATATTAATGTCACAATAACCATTTTTTTACTATCAATGTAATTTAAATAAGAACTGATGGAACATCCACAGTGTTCCAACATTCCACAATGTTCCAACATTCCAAAATGTTCCAACATTCCACAATGTTCTAACATTCCACAATGTTCCACATTGCTTTTTATGTGAGATACGATTCGCTTTAATTCAGAATCACTGCTCGCCCTCGCATGCATAAATGACTTGTTTTAAATACGAATGATTGCAACAACAAAGGGAATGTGTGGAGTGTAGCCAAATTCCAATCTCCGATGACAAATCACCTATGACCGAATCATGCGTGATTCCACTGTGAATCATCGGTGATACCCCTGTGAATTATCGGTGATTCTCCTGTGAATCATCCGTTATTACGCTGTGAATCTTCTATGACTCCATTGTGAATCATCGGTGATTCATTGGTAAATCATACGTGATTCACTGGTAAATTATATGTGGTTCACTGGTAAATCATCGGTAATTCGCCGGTGAAAAGTTATTATTTAATGCAAATATATGGGAGATGTCATTTGCACTCGCATGAGCTTAGTACTTCTTGGGCACTATTCTCAGACGAAACTCGGCAAGTCTTGTCTGCCAAAGAAATCTTAAAAACAAGCGCGTGGGAATAGTGCCCAAGAAATGTTATTCGCCCTGCTTGCAAAAAATTGTTTACTCGAATCTTTGATTCCAAGACAACTTTGTAAATTCCAGGCTCCAAAAATTCTTAGCGATTTGTCTGAGTTTTCGAACATCATCCGAGAAAATTGTCTTATGAGAACTTGCCATGAAAATTTGATTTATTGTTTCATTTAGCTATCAAGTCGTCTGACTTTACACCAAAACGCACTCGTTCCAGAGAATAGAAAAGATTCTATAGTTGGTCGCCAAAAACGAAGCACTTACGAAAATTGTTTTATTATTGACTTCAATAACATTTTGCTTTTGCGGTTTCATGAATGAAGTTGTAGGTTTTCTCGCGAATATTTAGAAATTTATGTTGTCCGGAACACAAACAATGAAAATCCTGCCAACGAAGATCTATTTCAGTTAACAAACCTGTTACTATGATTTCAATGGTTACACACTCTTGTTGCGGTCATTTTGCAATTGTAATAAGTAAGTCAGCTTGAATACGAATATACGAATGATTATGACCAGGGGATTTCTTGACATATTTTATCTTTGCAGTGATTTACAGTAATATTAATTTAGTTAAAATTGCAATAACATAATAAGTTGGATGTGAAGTTTGTGATCAGTGTAAACGATATGCATGCTGGTGATAAGCTGGGTATCAAGATCTTTACTGGAGTCCAAATAATCCAATTTTACTGTTTTTGAGTAATCATTTTTTAAACATGGTGACGGAAATTCAAAAGTTGTGGGTAACGTTTTTACTAAGGAGCTCTCCAATCTGCATCGTCTCCAACAGCCGGCCGTTGTCGGTGGTGCCCACGACGAACGGGTGGTCGTCGGAAACGACGCTTACTGGAAAGCTTCTTAACAAAGCAGTTACTGGATGTTTAAAATGGTTTGAAATCCGGGCAGTAGAGTTAAACTCTTTATGGACTTTTTTATTGATAATTTTGCGTCGTTTTTTCCCAAAAATTTTTAGCATTAAAAAATATTTGAGTTCTGATTCAAAGAAATTTTTTAGCAATGTTTTATTCCTCAAACCTTCGGCGATGGCTTATAGTTTGGGACGATCGATTTGTCGATCTTGAAACACAGATCTTTAGACCCTTTATTTTCTTCTCTTTCACCAATTAAATCATTATTCTAGCATTACATACCGGCTCCGCTCCTGATCCGCATGAGCAACTGCTCATGTGTTGATTCAGCCCGCAGTGTCGACTCCTACCACTCTCGTGATGCGAGCCTCGTATAAGCGCCTCCTTCATAGGTTTCCCAGCGTTTTACACATGCTCTTTTCGGCGGTGGCTTACTTTCCGTCGTATAAAACATTAGGCGGTGGCGGCAGCATTCTTAGCCGTCACCAACTGTCGTTGCCAAGAATTTTTGATTCGCTCACAACTCCACCTACGACGATACAAATTGTGCGGCTGCGATTAGATGTTCGAGTAATAGAATGTCTTCCCTCTTTGCTAATTTCTTTCACATTTTAAACGAATTAATTATTAACAACAAAAACGGAATAATTGGTATACGCCACGATAATTAGAACTCTAGTATCGCCACTCGCAGAAACGCCTCTTAACATTGTAGGTATATCACGCTATGATACACATATTTCTATTATACAAAAATCTCATTCATGCCGTACAGTCAATAAAGTGCGCGATGTTTATTTTAAACTTGGATTTTGTTCAGCACTAATAAAATCCGGTACCTCGCTGATTGTTGCATACGCATATATACTTTCTAAAATAAAATCCGAAATCGCGTTACTATTGGTTGTGGATATTTATTGTAGGAGGGAAATATTTTATTATTAGTCGTTCAACTAACACATCAAAGTAATTTATAAATATTGTTTACTCGAAAAACTTTGCAATATTTTGGACGATTAGTAAATTGATTGTAGTTGTAGTTGTAACATGTGTTATTAGGCGCGTGTAGCACTTAAGGTGGATCAATTTTGTTTATCTATTGTGTTGTTTAATCACATACGTATCCAACATACGCAATAGCATAATGAAGAATATTGAGAACAGGGTCGTAGGCCAATTTTTGGTAGGTTAGTAATTTGAATGAAATATTGAAAAATGAGTTCAAAACAAACTATTTTCAAAAAAGACTCTGACTAAAGTCAATGGAAATATACGTTGTACTCGAACACAACATCGCCTGTATTTTTGTCATTTCCTTTCATTTTATACTTTCGAGAAAATTATCTTGCGATTTTTACAAAATCTTGTGAATAACTCAATATTTCCTTCCTTCCGCTTTTGCAATCCTAGATAGTAATTTGTCTAATGTAGCTTCCGCCATTTTTAACAAAAATTTTTTAATTAATTACTATGACGTTTCCGCCTTTATAATTCACATAAATTTTAGTATTTTTTCACTTCGAGGGGTAAACTTCATCTCGATTGAACAACACACCGGCGACTAATTTTAAAACTTGAACCCCCACAAAGACGTTTTGAATAAGGCGAACACCGCGAATACAAGCCTAAGCAAGCGCAGCTATTTAGCGCGCAAACCCGCAAGACAGTACCAACTTTCCATAAGGACTGATTGCACCATGGTCCAGGGCGCTGGAAAATATATTTTATGCTATACTTAATTTCTCGCGAAGTTATTCCATAGAATAAGTGTTTCTGCATGTTCTGCATATACCAAGAGCCAAACTCACGAGTGGTTTTTTGAGCAACAAGCTTTGAAAAGTTATTTTGACGAGTGTAGAACTTGCATATGTGAGGTATTCAACTTCACGAGTCAAAATAACAGTTTCCAAAGTGTGTTGCTCATAGTAACACAAGTGAGTTTGCGAGTTCTCAAAATTGTGTCCGAAGTAATGAATTATGTACCAAGGTCCAATATATAGTGTTTTATTGCCTATGCATCCGAAAGTTGAGCATTACAAAATTCTTACCTCTTACCTTTGTTATATATATGGAGTGAAAATAATGAGTTCCAACGAGGGCGAAAGTTTCTGACCAGAGCGAAGAGAGGGCCGTAATTCGCTCGAGTTGAAATTCAACCCCAAGTGTAACAATATTTTTTGTGCTTGCGCTTGAGAAAACGAGTGATTTCTCACCGCAAGCATGAACAAGTTGTATCTCACTAGTGAAGACAAGAGTTTTGCTTCACAAAAAATATGAAAGTTGGGCATTACAAAAGTTTTACCTCACTAGTGAAAGCAAAAATACCCTACATGTAATGCATGGTTTTCGTTGGGGGTAAACATAAATATAATGCTCAACTTTCGGATTGGGTAGGCAATGAAATATTGTACGTAAGTGCTTGCAAATACTTGTTTTGACTCGTAGGATTACAGCATTTGCCTTCGGCTCATGCAGCAAACTTCCTACGAGTCAAAACAACCAATTTGGAAGCACATACTATTAACCGGTCAGTTTTTCAAACGACATCCAACTTAACATCTGGGACAGTAATAGATGTGTCACCGATTGATTTCATAGGCCGTTGGCGATATGTATGTTCATGCGATTAATGTTCAGACGCCTAATGGTTCTGTGAACCATCTTCTGATCATGTGGATTGTAACAACATCTGCATTTGCTGCTTTCCAAAGAATATATTCAAATGTAATAAAGCCTCTAAATCACGAATGGTATTGTCTTTAGTTTTGTATTCACATATCCGATTTCAATTTTTTACGTCTCTGTAGTCTTCGTTATCTATATCTATGGAGTAAAATGGGATAAAGGAAATGAATGTAACGAAAGATTTGTACATTTAGATGGGCGTTATAAAGAGCCAAATTTTATAAAATATCAGATGAAATGTATGGCTTGCTGACTTTTTGGCTTCTTTTTGTACACTTTAACATAATATCACATTTTGCTGGCAAATTTTTTCTTTCGTTACTAGGAATATAAAATAGATCCACAATGTATGGGGTGTGGAAAACTAAAATTGTATTTATGCTGCATGCAAGCATGAACTAGTGTTTTATTGCACTTTTAAGTCAGTCATGAGACAGAAATTCTTCTTGATAAAGCTTTGTAATACACAAACGAACAAATTATTATTTGAGTAGTTCTTCTGGATATTAGACCATCCCTTTGCATCCTTTGCATGTGTCCGAAGTAATATAAAATTTTTACACGTCCTAGAGAATCCACCAAAATTATTTCAAACTATGAGTAGGCGAACTATATGTTCCTCTGTCGTTAAATCTCTTAAAATTCATAATTCTTATTGATTCTGTTACCGATTACAACTGTTCTGATTTGTATAGCAAGTTTTAATCCCTGTGACACGCTTTTCCAAGTGGGATGAAAACAATAGATTGAGGAATAATCGAAGAAACAATTTACAGTAAGTAAACAAGAAAATAATGGTCGTTAAATATGTTGGAAGGACCAAATGCTCAAAAATAGCAGTTTTATCAGTTTTGTCTAGCTGGCGTAAATACACAAACGAGAAATGGTTCGACGATGTGCATCGAAAATTTTTGGTTGACTTTATGCCTTAGTTTAGTAAGAGGTTTTTTCAACTTTGAGTTTTTTATGAGCCAGCACTTCACTAGCAAAAAAGCATTTTTCGTGAGAGAATCAATAAAATATATGCAAGGGACCCGTAAAAAAATTTTCAAAATTAAAAAAAAAAAATTAAAACTTCGTATAGACAAAAAATTTCCCCTCACTTTACTCCACAACATAGGGGTCGACATTAGGACCAAACTAAGTCCCTAAAGAGAAGCATCGGACGCAAACCTTCATGGACAAAAAAGTCTATCTTTGCAATATTGCACAGAAAACGTCATCATTAGAGGAATATGCATGAAAAACTGCCAAATATCGTGTAGAGTAGTAGCGTGAGTTGGACCAACACTAAGCACCCTACAGCCCGGATCACTCAACCAATTTTCGATAATTTCTTTCATATCTTTCATTCAAAGGCTTAAAAAGCGGTTTCCGTGCTAATTTGGCAGAGATATAAGTCAAAAAGTTACACCGACCTTCAAAAAACTACATTTTTTGAACCGATTTTGTCCAAATTCAATCCTGTAATCATCTTTCAGGAAAAAGAAAGATTTTGAAAATCGGAAAAGATTTGCTCGAGTTATGTTATATGGCGGCCCTTGAGACAAGAGTGCCTAGGTTCTATACAATAAAAGATTTTTTAGTCACCTTTCAGGGAAAGAAAGTTTTTAAAAATCTGTCGAGTTTTGCTAGAGTTGTCGTGTTGACAGACAGATGGACCATGATCGATGCTCCCCTCCTACTCCCGGCTCGAAATTCGATTGGTTACAAACGCATAGGCCCCGTTTTCGAAGAACTTGCATGGGAAGAAAAGTTAGGGAGAACGATAAGTATACGTATAGTCATTTTCGTGCGTGACGAATCTTTGAGATCAAAAAAAAATAACTAAAAAGTTTTGTATTTTGTCAAATAATTGTAAACAAATGTACGGAAGAAAACGAGAAAGAAAAATGCAACGCCTCAGCTGACCGGCGCACATCTCTCTACCCGCTACCATATTATGCAGCTCCATCGTCCCTACACCATAAAAATTATTTTTTATATCAATTTCAACGGGCGGCATCATCCCCATAGTTTTTTATGCTTACAATTTATTACTCAATTTATGTATCTTCAACTCTCTCAATTACTTTTTAGTATGCAAATGAGTGCAATAATATTTTATGTTTTCCATTTATTCCAGGCATTATCGCAACAATTCTTCTTGGGTCGCAGCTATACAACGGCCATTTCAGAAAGAATTTCGAAAAAAATTGCATCAAAATTGATTCCGTTCCTCACACCACCAACACTAATTCAACATACCCCATGACGATGGCAGAGGGTTTTGACCCAATGGGGCAAAAAAAAGTGGAAGCGCAACAGGTAAATAACAACCATCCGTACATGATCAACAATAACATGCCGTGGAAACAACGCAAGCGAAAACGACTGTCAGCTGTTCTGGACAAGTTACACACAAATAATGGGGTTGATCCAACAGTTCACAATAACAATCACGGCGAACCGAGTGCTAATTACAAATGTGAATCGAAATCTAGTGATACAGAGGACACCGACAATGATGCGTACTCAAGTCTGGCTAGTCCAGTAGTGCCCAGTAATGTCAGTCCGTTACGATTGAAAATCGATGAAAATACGTTGAACGTACAAATTCCACCAGATTTACGCAGTCCCGCCCACAGATACTTTCCAATGCCTTCACCTCTCTTCGAATACTATTTACAAACGAAATATTTACCCGAAATATTTCGAATACGAAGTAATTTGTACATTCAGTCACAAATGGCAGATGCACCTCCGCAGGAATTTCCATTGGATTTGTCAATGAAAGCGCAAAAAATTAGTGTCCCAAATAGTTTAGGATCGGTGCTGACCACACACCGACCGACCAATCATTTTCATCATGGAAGTGTGGGCGTTCCAGTGGTAAAAGGTGATGTTGCATCGCCCACCACAAAAGAATCCGTAGCTTGGCGATATAATCTTGATGTTTCACCGGTCGTGGAAGAAATGCCTCCCGGATCCGATGTTGCTTATGTCTGTCCGGTTTGTGGACAAATGTTCAGCCTGCATGATCGACTGGCGAAACATATGGCATCGAGGCATAAGAGTAGGACAAATACCACAGATATATCGAAAGCCTATGTTTGTGAAGTGTGTAATCGTTCGTTTGCTCGGTCGGATATGCTAACCAGACATATGCGATTGCACACTGGTGTCAAACCGTATACGTGTAAAGTTTGTGGCCAAGTATTTTCAAGATCTGATCATCTGTCAACGCATCAAAGAACGCACACAGGGGAAAAACCATATAAATGTCCGCAGTGTCCGTACGCAGCATGCAGGCGAGACATGATCACCCGACATATGCGAACTCATGCTCGTTATGACGCACAACGTTTGGCGGAACAACAGAAATCTGCGGGCAATGTAACCGTTAAATCTGAGTATCAAAGCCCGTCATATTTGGACCAGAAACCTTTGATTTTGCCAAACAATGTTATTTTGAAGCAAGAATACGATCAAGCGGAAGGGTCGCCTACTCACTATGTGTCGGAACGAGCGGAACAAATGAGTAATGTACAAGGTGGTGGAACGTTATTACCAAATGCTATCGTAAAGACAGAGAGCACAATGCTTAGAATTCAATAAAAATGAGCGAAGACTGAATCATTTAAGATATGTAGATAGGTTTGTGGTTTAGTTGAAGTTCTTAGTTTTTAAAAGTTTGTTTTCTTTGAAAAAAAAATAATGTTTTTTTGTTGTCTTTCTTTAGGCTTTAGGATTCTTTTGTCAATTACAATCCCATTCCTCAAAGTTGTTCTTTTTAAGAATCTTCCTTTTTGTTCAAGGTTGTGACACTATTTTTTATACTTTTAGGTGTTAAGTAACTTATCAAAAAAAAATTAAAGAAACAAATAACTTAAGTAGATCGTAAGTTGGTTGAGAACTGACAGTTTAAGTTTCAGTCATGAAATGTGCGCTTTTTTGACGTTTTGTTCATTTCAGTAATGAATTCAAACTAATCTCGTAGGACTGAAAATTCGTTTTTACGGACAAAGATGAAACACAGCCAGAGGTTATAAATTGAAGATTTTTTTAAAGGTTTGAGTGATGGAATTACGAGCCTTGTTGTACAGTAGAGCCTTTTTTCAAAAATTTTAACTTTTTTAACTTTGAAAACACAAAATTTTTACTTGTTGACTATCGACTTATTTCCATTTGCTTATAATAGGTCGTCATATGGGTCATCATAAGATTCCGTTCGTAGTATAATCTCATTAGTCATTCCCTAGATTCACTCCCCCGGCATGAGTTTTAAACTAACGCAACTCTAACTTACAATGATCGTAATTTTAAGTCGAATTTCGATAAACAATTTTTTATTAAAAAATATTTTATTGTACATTCACCATCTTTTAATTTTACTACTTCAATTGATTTCAAACGTTTCGCATGTTTGTGAAAATTTACATATAAAATCTTTTCTGTAAGCAATGAAACTAGGTATTCGAATAAAGTAGTAAAATTAAAAGATGATGAATGTATATGTGTTGATAAGTCGATATTT
The DNA here is from genome assembly GCA_029228625.1 of Pseudolycoriella hygida. Lineage (NCBI taxonomy): Eukaryota > Metazoa > Arthropoda > Insecta > Diptera > Sciaridae > Pseudolycoriella > Pseudolycoriella hygida. The sequence continues at coordinate 29,710 of WJQU01003190.1, forward strand.
ACTATCTATTCTTTGATTGTATTAGTAACGATAAATGAATGATTATCGTCCGCACTAGAGTGATAAATTCCAGTGGCTAGACGGATAAATCGAACTAAGCAATGGATGCCACGCCTCCTAAAACGTTCGCCTGTGTAGAGTGTGTGAGATGTGACATATCAACACTATTACAATAAAATATTGTACTGTCATCGTCTAGAAAATCTCGACTAGAAAAGTTCGACTTTCAAGTCGATGGCAGTAAATGCCTTAATATGATTCTCTCAGTCATTCAATGTTAGTGTGAAAATGACAAACATAGTAGGTTGTCCAGTTTCATATGAATAGGTCCTGTATAATAATACAACAACTAATCAATACAATTAAAAAATATGATTTTATAATGCATTCGCTGTCGGTGTGTTAATAGCGTGTATAAGTTTGTTAAGACCATAACGGTGTTCTGCAGTAACTGAGTGTTTTCATTGTGGTACCATCGGTAAAAGGCCGACCATATTATAAGTCGTATAAACCAACACACATAAAAATGTGAATGGTTAAACTAACTGTCCTAACACATACTAATGCGAAAGTAACAGATGCGAAATATTTCTAATACGGGAACACCAAATTTCATTCATAACTTTCAACTAATTCAAAAAATTTCGCATCTGCCACTTTCGGATTGCTATGTACATCTACACTTAAACACCTTCCTACTGAATAGAGCGGTGATACTATTTTTGTCCAAAAAAGCAAATTCACCCCGGTTCAAGGCAAATTTTGAGAGATCCGTCGGCTGACAATAATTCGGGTGGAATATGTCAGCAGCGGCTCTCATCTCAGAATATCTTGAATTTCAAGAATTGCTTGTTTGGTTAGAAATAGTTTCTACAGAACATCATTTTGATATCTGTTTTCTACCCTAAAACTACCCAACATAGGCTACAAAAGGGGGCATGATCAGGAAAAATGTTGAAGGAGGTAAAAATGTTAAAGGGAATGTAAATAAGACCAAATTTAGAACCCGCGTTTTTATTGTATTTGCCATTTTATTGCGTTTGGATTATTTCCCATATGTTAGAGCTCCCTATTAATTTATTACATCGTATCTCAAAATGAAAGCTTTCGAGTTTTCTATGTATTTTGCATTGAAAGCTCCGGGCTTTCATCACGATGTTTTAAGTTATCAGGGCTGAGAGGTGGTTATTAGTCATTTGAATTCTAGAATTTAACTTCCACCTCAATTTTTTATGAATCATGTTCGACACCCGTGTTAGTTAACCGTAGATATATTATCGAGGGGTTGCGCACTTTATTTATTCCATTCATTCCCATTTATTCCATTTATTCCCATTTATTCCATTTATTCCATAAACCGCAGAAGTGCGTCACCCCTCGTATAATTATCAAACGAAGATGCGTGGTATTTATGCTATTTTACACTGATTTTGGAAGTATAGTCTCAACTAGAGGTGAGCGAGCCGCCCAAAATTGACTAAATCCGACCCGAACCTCAATCAATTTGTCGTGTCGGTTCGGGTTTTTGAAATTATTTTTTCGTCTGGTCGGGTCGGGTCGGGTTTTCATTTTCTTTTTTTTCAGGTCAGGTCGAGTTTGAAAACTTCAATTAACAAAACCCGACCTGACCCGAAAAAATAAATTCACTCAATTATTTTCTTAAAATTGAGTTTAAAAAACATTTCAAAAAAAAGTTCGGATTCGGGTCAGGGTTTTGGGCTCTCTTCAGGTTTTAATTTTTTATTTCGGATCGGGTTCGGTTCGGGTCGGGTTTGATTTTTCATTTAGAATGGGTTCGCTTTCGGGTCGGCCTTGAAATTTTCATTTTAGATCGGGTTGAATTTTTATTCTGCTTCGAGTTCGGTTTGGGTTCCATTTGTAAAAGAAGATCCACCCGCACACTTTTAGTCTGGACCCTAATGGAACCAAGTAATACTTGAGATAAGAGAACTCATTAGATGATGGCTTCTCACGTCTGAGATCATCGGGTGATAATTTGGATGTTTACAGATTTTAAGAGGGATGGTAACACAAGAATTTTTTATATTCCGTACTAGTTCGACATTATCATGGAAAATTTGTTCAACTTTTGATGGAAATCTCAACATTTCCTTCCACATTTTTAATGTCAGATGGTGCCATAAATATTCTGCGCGTTTAGGCGGGAAGGGGTTGATGTTTGAGAAAGCAAACAGAATCCGAGAATGGGGACTGTGGTTGAGGGCAAAAGAAACTGAACAAAAAAGAATTAAAACAAATCACTAAGAAGTTCTTCGTTTAAACATTAACTTGGATGACGGAAACGCATAAAAGAATTAAATGGAAACAAGAAAAGTGGCTTTCTTCGATAAATAAATCTCAGCTTCTTCTTCATTTATAGGTTCAGTAAGGTCAGACTACAAGATGCTATTGCTATCCATTCAAACCATTTCTCATTCTATAGTCAAGTGAACAAAGAAATAAAAAAAATGAATATGTTCGTTGAGTGGCGCTTTGCCAAAATTTAACAAAACTTTGCATCCCTTGATTTCAACAATCTTTCCATGTAAAGTGGTATTTTTTGACAAACTGTTACACCTGCTTATATGATAACAGGACAGGTGAACATTTTCCAACCTCTGAAGAATATTACATTTTGAATTAAATTTGTGAATTTAGTTTTTTATTCATAAGAATCACCTCATAATTTGTCGCCAAGAGTGTCGCATATTATTTTCAAATCGTTGGCGCAAGTTGGCTTCATACATATTTTGATCATTGAATGGTTAGAGTGAAGCATTTTTTTCTAAGATCCGTAAGAAGTTCGAAAGCGAAGATTTTTATTGGATAGAAATGGGAAATTCGTAATAAAAACCAGTCCGTCCGAACGCTGATCTGTGCTAAATAATTCGTGGAATTCGTTTTTGCTTTAAATTAAGAATGATATCGCGAAAACGTCGACAGTTGGTCGAATACATACCATTTTTGATTTTGACGAATTATGGCAAAATCGATTCTAGGGGACACGTATCTTTTTTTTAATTTTCACAAATTTCGGGTTTCTTTGATATAAAGTCGTCGAAGAAGTTAGCGAAAATATTGGTTTTGGTAGGATTGTAGTACTAAGTGATACAATCATTTTGAATGGTTTTAGTTCAGTGTCGCAGATGTGTTCTGAAAAATGTCACGGGGAAATGATAGAGGACCATCCCTACTACGATTCCTTGCAAAAACTTCTTAGCAACTTCTTTGTTAAAGGAAGAGGGAACTAGTCTTTCGAAAGTGCATTCCTCAGACACGGTAATTTCGCGACATTTTCGTATTAAAATCAATGAATTAGCCTTCTATTTTCTAATAATCAATACAATAAATGGTCTAATGCATGGGAGTCAATTCGATCTGAGGAAGTATGTCTAACACTTTTCTACTTCCGTTAGTTTTTTCAACGGATTTGATGTTCTTGCGACCTGAATGATGTTGGTTCCTTGATGTTCCAAAAATGCAAAAGATCTAATAGAGCTTTTTGGTAGCCACACCGGCCCTGGTGGTTCTTTAATAAAAAATGATTTCGAACGGTAGCTAGAGAAGTTGTTTAGAAACAATACAAAATAAAGTTGTAAATTTTGTTGACTCATTTCATTGGTTTCATAGGCAATAAACCTTTTACTATAGTCACTAAAACCACTCACCTAAATCATATTTTATATTCTTACAGATTTATAGAAGTAGTTTTCTCTAATCATATGCACAAACCTGATGAATTTATCATTGAAAAGTATATGCGAAAAACAAATAATCCCATCATCAGATCTCAGTTTATAAAAATCGTATCACAAGATTTATGTTTTATTTTAATGCGAATCCTAACCGAAAAGAATAACGAATTAGTTGGATTTAATGATAAATGATTTGTGTAGATAACCTCTGTCCGCAAGTCACAAAAAGAAGGTGATTCTAATCGTTATTTCAGGAAAAAAAACGCAAAGTGATTGGAGAAATATTCAAGTTTTCGCAATTGGATATACACGTTTATTGGTATCGTTTATGCATTCCGTACGAAGGCTATGAGTGTTTTCTTCAAAACAGTTTTGTTCTTATAATGATTTACAGTCACTCTTGCAATAAACATTAACTGCACTTTTAACGAATGCTCATCTAAAGGCATGACTCTTACCGGTTACATAATTTATTATTTTCGTAGAAAAAGGATTGTAAAATGATTGAACAATGGAAACGAATTCCCATGAGATGTACACAGCGTTTATGCACCGACACAATTCCAAATCGCTTCTGCTCGATTTTGTATCGATTGTGTCATAGCTACATCCTGGCATCGATTTTCTGATGCAGTTTGTGTGTTATATGCACATAACATGTAGTGCAGTTATATCGTACAAATTGTATCCCTCACTCACGAATGTGTATGTTGCTAACTCGATCTAGAGAATAGGGTCAGTGAATATAAAATAAAGCCGCAACCCGCATTGCATACACACACCCGCTATGCAGTGTCGGCAACAATGGGGTGGCAGAATTTGGGAGACACTCAAACATGCTTTGTTTTGCAATGTGAATGGAAATGTATGAGGCACCGATTTTTTTTTCTTTTCTTTTTATTTCTAAGTTAGATTTGTTAACGGCTGGGATGGTGCACCAAGAGTTCATTCAGTTTACTTTTTGTTCATTCGCTTAATACAGACGCTATTTTCAAGTGGTTGATTTATTGTTTCCAGCAGTGAACTCCTCTTAGTCTGGGTTTTCACGATATCACTAGACATATGAGGCTTATAAGTAGGGTCTTGGAAATGTTTCTTTATTTCAACTACAAGTGCATTGTGACTTCGTGAATTTTATGTTTCATCAATGATTCTTTGTACTTTTTGGTGTACCTCTTCTCCTATCACCCGCTTAAAATACGGTTTGTTCGCCAAGTATAAGTATTTGTTTGTACTTCAACTTTTAAATCTGATTTAATTGAAACTATAAACCTTTTCCTTGCCAATGTCGAACATCCGGGGTCTGTGCCTTTAATATCTTTTTTAGCAGTCTCATATCAGATACCTCCAGGTCATGTACGAGATATTCCTAGCCCACCCATATCCCTGATTAAACTGTGAATAGCTTACCTGTGCTATTACTTAATTCCTTCTTGTTAGGGTGGCAGATGATACTTCAAATTTGCAGAGGGGGAATGACTTCATTGTCGCATGTGAGGAGTACAAAATAAGTGTAATGAAGACTGAGATTATGCATCTCGGAAGGAGGCAGCTTGCAGTTTGAATTGCCAGTAACTGAAATAAATTTCCGAGTGCAGATATTTAGGAACCATTTTCTCAGATGATTATAAGTTAGTTAGAGATGGCAAGTCTGCCCTAATTTGCATAAGGAACTTAGTGCGAAAGAGACAAAAAAATTTGTGCGGACTTTTGTATAAATTTTCTTTTCTCTTTTTCGCACTAAGTTTCTTATACAAATTGGCCTGCCAAATGATTTTGTCAATGAAAATTACGAATAGAGCTGAAAAAGCAAACAACTTGACGAAGAACAGTAAAGGAACTTCAAGCGGTTCTGTGCTGTCATGTTTGTATTATTATTTGTTTTGTGACTTCCTTTAAATTGGCCATTCTATCTGAGAAAAGTCACATTTTTCTCTTTACCGATTTTTCAAAAAATATGTGTGAAGGAAAACTGCATTTACTTTTTCAAACCTCTTCACGTGAATATGAACGGGAAAATGAAGAGAATTTATTTTTACGAAACTCTCTTTTCCTGGCAAAGTTTTCTTTTCAATAGACCAGTTGAATGCTTCACTTATAGGGTTAATAGCTGTTTTCATGCAACATTGATTTGAATAAAATTAACCACCGCAGCACGAGCATCGAATAGCACACTTGCCTAGTAGCGTCTATGAATGAACTATACACATGCTTACGCAATGCATGAATGTTTCATAGTACATTATGCACTTGTTCATGTGTCACACATATACATATTATCAATATTGAAGCTCACAACGCGATAACTGCACTGGAAAAGCCGTATGCTGTCATGTACATGGTTGAATGACTTTTAAGTGTGTATTATTCAGTGTTGTGCATACCATGGGAATTTAATGGATAATGTATGGAACTATTTCATTTGAAACTAGTGCAATAAATAGCATTCGACAGTGTGCCATTTAAATTATTAGATACTTATTCTATGTACTGGGGGATTATGACTTGATTGGCTAATAGAATGTAGCATTTAGCTTGTTTATTAATAAAATTAGTATATGTTGTAACTACCGCAAAATTCAACTTGTACAGATCTATAAATTTTCGCAGCGCTTACAGTCATGTTTAAATGAGAAGTTGCCCTTTTGCTAAATAATGCTAAATAAGAATTATACAGGAGACGGGCAACATTCGGAATAATAAAAATGGTTTAACGACTGACTCCGGCTTCTTTCACTGTATTTCACTTAAATTCCACAAAATACAGGGCGCCTCGCCAGAGTGTTAAGGAACACACAAAACTTCGGACTTTTCTGCTTAAGACAGTGATTTTCTCAAGACTGTACAGTGTCGCTTAAACCATTGGTTTTGCTGAACGTACTTTGTTTAAGTGAATTAACCATAAAACAAGTACAATGTACATTCTACATGCTGTGTTTTCAAACATTACAGATGAACTTGAAGTACGTCTTAGACGTAAAATGGTCATAAAAATATTCGGCGTATTCATAAATTCCTTTTTTTTTTGTGTACAATTCACTTATACAAGGCATTTCGATAGAAAATGCACACGTACATTATGTTTCTTGACCACATTGCTACAACGGTCATTCCCGATTATGGGACCGGGAGAACGCAGTGTTCTCTTTAAAGTCTAAATTTAAATCTATGAACTTGCCGTAACGGCATAACCCCAAATATGCAATATTTCTTGCCGCGTTTATGTCTCGGTTCCAACACCCATTAACTCTGGCATTAAGGGGTTGACGTTTATAAAGCGTTGCTTTGAGGCTGTGCCGTTTTTCAATGCGCAACACATCCAAATCGGTCCACCGGTCTTTCGAATTCATTGGGACGCGTTTCTTTCTCTCGTCCTGGGTTGGTTTCGTGCCCAAATTCCAAATTTCCATTTTGCGTTTAATTGACCGTTTTGGAGAGTTGGTGTAGACGTGATGAGCTGGCATGGAGTCTCGATTAGGCTTGCAAGTTTTTGCGCAAATTTTAAGCCTGGAAAGGGTTTTTGTTGTGATTTAAGATTATGCAATGTTATGAAATATTTTTTATAGTGTCATATCTTATGGCAATGTACGAACAAAAGGAAAATTAATCCTTGCCTGATATAGAGAAGAAATTCAGTACCTGTGTTTCGTTGACTCGACACTGTAAAGTTCTCCAAAGCATCTACTACATGTTTTTGTTGTGCAGTATTCATCCTGGCCGATCACCATTGTGTTTCTGTGTTGCTTAAGGTAGCGAGTGATGGGTTTGTTGCCTGGCGAACGCATGTGACCTATAGGGAATGGGATATTTTGCAAGAACGATTAGAGCAAAATATGATCATCTACCACATGAAAAAGATCATCTTACCTCGCACTTTGGAGTTTGCTGGAGTCGATAAATCTCCCAGAAACACAATCCGGCAATCTTTCGCTTCCTTCTTTTGTCCTAATAGACCCATTTCACCGACCATTTCTTTTGTCATTTCGGTCATCGTTTTCTGCGTGGATCTGTATTTAGCGAATTTCAAATTGATCACCTGTCGCCGCATGTACGTCTCTGTTGCTTGATTGAACCATTTTAGGCGCGAGTTTCAAAACTGGCGGTAGTTGCCACTTTTTGGTGAGGGGTCTTCGTCGCTGGACTGGCGATCGTCCTGATATTCTTTTTCGAAGCTGCCGACCAGTTTACGCCTAGCACGTATTCTCTTTAGAAAGCCTACAATGTAGAAAGAGAAAGATCCAAATATTGTTGATTATAATCTAAATCATAGCAAACGATCAGAGAAAATTAATTTATTATGACCGAAGCAATGTTTATTCTTTTTCCAAACATTGTATAATAAAGACGATTTTTCCTAAAATCTTTTCCTTATTGATAAACTAAGAAATATTACAAAGGAAATTTCTAAATGTTTTTTAGGTTGCCGAGATTTTTTTAATGTAATTTTAAACGTACCGGCTCTGTAGTGGAAGTCTTTGGATTTATGCAGCACGTTGGATTCATGAATTTCGGAATTGTCCCATGTGCGAGTAATTGTTGCGGCCAAATTGCGAATTCCTAAATCCACGCCTGAGACGCTGACATTTTCCAAATTGATTCTTTGTAATTTTTGTACGATAGCCGGATCGACAACGGTCCTAGTTGAAGGGGAAAAAATAGAAAATTTTAGAATGACCTGACTTTAAAATTTTCTCATTTAGAGGTAATGAACGAAACTTACTTTTGTTCGGATTCACTGCTATCAGATTCGGCATCGGATTCACCATCAGATTCGTCAATTTCATTTTCAGCCTTTCGATATTTGTCCTTGATGCGACATAGTTGCACCGAAACGTCGCTCGAATTGGTTGTGATGCGGCCGCCGAACTTTTTCGTTGCTGTTTCGAGTTTCTGGATCTTGAACAGCAAACGCCAAAATGGATTCACTGTTTTCACATTGGCATTGTCGGGTTCTTCTGTCAAGTCCAGAAATTGGTTCTGTGTGTACAGACCGGCACCTGTTTTCGTCTTAAAGGCTTTCAAATTTTTAACCAAGTCGAACAATGATTTTGTGTCGATGGCAAAGTGTTTCATGGCGAAGCTGTGTTGCGGCACTACGATGAAGTTATTTAAATTTTGATGGTGAATCTTTTCGCCGTTGTCGCCATCTTTCACTCGATTGCTCTTCTGACGCCTCTTTCGTTTCGGTCCGGTTTTGTAACGTTCGGTTGTTTGCTCGATGGAATTCACCTTTTCTGTCGTTGGACGTCTGTGACCACTGTGATGCTCATATAGTCGACAAAAGTATGATTTTCCCGATTGACCGAAATCTGGGAACCGACAAATTTTTTGTAATTCTTCTATAAGTTTATGCTGCACAATATCTGGTTTGGAACTTTCGTCTGCGTAGAAAAGGAATTTCATGGTGTGATACAGCTTATCGTTGAACACTTTTCTATTCTCTTTGCCGCGTATTTCGCTCCTTTTTCGGCCGTCCCGCAACCGAAAGTTGAACCAATTCCTAAGCCGAGAGTGCAAGTGCAGTTTTATATTTGTGCGGAAGTTAGCTTCGAATGTGTCGGATATGTAACGCCAGGAATTTTGTGACCATTCTTCGAAGTGGAAATCGACGCCGTGTACACGACACATATCGAAAAATTCGGAGTCGTCAATTGTTGCCAAGGTTCTTCCTGCCGGAACAGATATTGGGATGTTGGACTTGCTAGTTGCTCTTTTGAATCGTTTCAATTTTTGCATAATCAAGTTCCAGTCAAAACCGGTTTTGAAGGCATCATCGATTTGATTGTTGTCGCACACATCCATCAGATGATAAACTCGGTAGTAGGCTAAGTGACTGAAAATTGCAACTTTTGATGATTCCACTGCCTTTTCTTGCACAACATCGAACACTTCGCGAGCCGTTTCATTTCGCGATAATTGACCATCATTTATTGATACCGACAAGAAAGAGGAAAGTTTCATTTTCACCGTTGACAAATCAAATCTTTTATTGGAGTTTTGTGTTCTTCTCCAATTATTCGGAATTGTCTCCAACGATGTACGTAATTCACCCTTTTTTCGATAATGTATCTTCGTGAAATGATTCGTAGCTGCCGAGAAGGTTGAGAAATCAGCATTACATATTCCCTTCTTTGTAACGTACGGGCAAGAGAATCTTGTGTTCTTCTTTTTTTAACGTGTGGCCAAGAAACGTAACATCCTCTTCTATTGTCTGAATCGTTGCGTAGCAGCCATCATCCGAATCCTTTTCCAAATTCTTTGACGTCGATTTTTTTCCAGCTGATGACGTAGACGGTTGTGGTGTTGATCGTTTCGCTGGCGTTACGAAGTCGTTGACATCACTATCCGAATCCTTTTCCAAATTCTTTGACGTCGATTTTTTTCCAGCTGATGACGTAGACGGTTGTGGTGTTGATCGTTTCGTTGGCGTTACGAAGTTGGAGCTGGATACTAAATTGACGATGGGGGCTGCTGAACCTCATGTACCTCATTTAGAAAGCAGTCATAGGAGCGTTCCTACGTTACATATTATACAATTATTAATTCCTTAAAACGAATTCATAAGCTACTCGACCAAAATTCCTTTACTTGTTCTGATAAGCAATGCTATAAGGTAAAAGATTCGAAATGTGTGAAAACAAACATTAGTAAGTTTTACTGTCGCTTGTCACTTCTTGACTTTATTGGAACACTACTTGAATGAAACAGTATATACACAACAAGGAGCTGAAACGGCTGATGTGGCCCCAGGTGGTGAACAAGTCAGAGGGCGGAGCTCGACTAGTCTAAAGTCCTAAACTTCGAAAGTTGATTCTCATCGCCTACAAGAAGTAATGAATCCAAGGAAATGTTTTCCAAATGGATTTGTCTTGTACAAAATGTGTGAAAAAGGCATGACAAAGATTTTCCAACAACGTTGAATTTTGAATGTGTCTGAAACATTGCTCTTTGTGTGCACCTTGTACACCCGATTTTAATGGTTTTTGTCAACTTGCAATTCCATCATTCATTAGCACAACCTCTAAACGTTTTTTTTAAATCTTCAATTTTTATGACCTCCTGCAAATTGTACATTGAAGTCATTCAACTACTTTACAACAAATAAACTGAACAATTTGAATTTAAATATTTCGACTTAATTGCGAATGGTAACAAGGTGTTCAGTACATTTTGCGACTGTGAAGTATAATTAAAAGAATTTTTATTAAGTTACTGGTTGTCTGTTGTTTTGTATATTCTTTTCGTTAATTAAATTAGACGATTTGAAAGTCATTGATACATTTCATGAACAATTTACACAACAAAAAAGCAGCTCATAATTATTTCATTTAACCCTCTAGAATGATATAAGGAACAAAAAATGTTGTTAAAATTATATTTAAGCAAAGTGCCAAAAAAAATGTGTTATACACAATAAATTTAAGAATTTTTTAGGAGATACTTTGGCCAGTAAGTTGTGTAAAGTTAAAAACGTATTTTTATTATAAAATATTTAAGCTCTTGTTTGCTCAAAAGACAATATTATAATGATCTCTAAGAAGTAATTTGTTTTGAACGAATTATTTGAATATTCTGTTATATCTAGGAGCAATGAAAAGACTATGTTATGACTCACTGTTCATTTTAATCTTTGCTTGATACTCTTATTTTTTCGCTAAAGCTCTACATTGAAACCTATAAATCGACTTTTTCCATCAAAGAAATTCTAGTGAAGTAACGAAAACTTCCAAAAAATTACACAACATTCAATTTCAAAGAAGTTATTTTACGGTTGCAGGTCATAAATATAGCGGTCGTTGATAAAGTATGCTACCGGTTCCTTTTACAACGATTGAAAATGGGTATAGGAAGGGTTCCAGATGTTAGAGGTACTGTAGCAGTTATTGAAAATTTGTGTCCACGGCCCACATTTAAGCAAATTTTTGCATTTTCCTACAACCCCTCTATGGAGAAAAGACCGGGCTGGTGATACTTTTTTGGGCACAATCAATTCCGCAACGTAAAATTATTTGTTGTTCTCTTCATTTTTCTGATATTTTTTTTCTTTATTTCCGATTGTCACTACATCGCTGTGAAGAGGAGCGATTAAAAAAGTAATTTCCAGATAGCTTTGAAGCTTCTACTAGTGGCCCCCTCAAAAAGTTCAATGTCCATGTTGTGCGATCGCTATGTTATGACACGGAAAGTTTAAAACGCGCGGCCCACGGTTTTCAGCAAACGTATCATGCCCTCACCATGGTGGATATTGGATCTATTTTACAACTACGATTGAAACATTTAAACAAGCTGAATGACAAACACAGCCCAATTTCCTAAGAGTCACAAAATTTTAACTCCATTCCCTTATTTTCCCATTCCCTACCCTAGTCACATTTCCTAACGATTGTTTGTAACTCTTTGATCTCGGAACAATTTCATTCAGTTTCCTTTGGCACAACAATTTTCATTTCTTATTCTGTGATGGTTTAGTAAGCTTAAAAAAAGTTTACCCCAAAGTCAAAGTCGTTTTGCTGCCAACAGCTGATCTTCGCGTTAATCGTTTTATGACTTCATATCAATGATGAGTTGCAACAATTGCGGCGCATTTTTTCGGGTTATGTAATTTGTACTAAGGCTGTTTAATTGTTAGTTGTATAAGATTCAAAAGTACAATACAAAAGGAAAACCTGCTTACATTCTCTTTACACTAGAAGTGAATTTTTCTGAATAATTTTACATCACATTTCGGTAGAATACCTTTCACACATCACTCGGAAGTTGTAATTTTAAAACCATCTTTTTCCCAGGCTGGAACCGGAGGATAAAGAATATGAGTCAAAAGCAAAAAATAGAGAAAGAAGCTTTTACTTACCTTACTTTCCTTTTACTTACAGCGAATGGTACTGTTTGACCTCACCAGTTAGGCGCAAACTTTAAGTTTCTACTTTTCTCTAATCATAACACCTCGCAGCTTTTGTAAGTTAATTTCGTTTAAGTAGATTATCATCGTAATGAACCGGATGACAGCTTATTGTTTGTCAATGTTCACTTTTCAAATAAATGCTAACTTCAGATGTAATCAGGTAGGTGACAGTCTGATTTCATTCATACCAACATCAACTGACTTCATTGAAAGTTCAAAAAACAGCTGATTTCCTCGCAATGAAGTTAGCTTTGGTCGCAACTCACGAAAGTGACAGTCTTTTGTTTTGAACCATACAAATGCTATTCAAAATTCAAAGTTAGCGCAGTTGGTTGTAGCTTACTTCATTACAAGCAAATCAGCTGATCTAATTGACAAATTTACCAAAATCAGCTGAATTCATTGACAAATAAAAAAAAACAGCTGATTTTTTCCCAATGACGTCGCAACGGCAGCTAACTTCACGTTGAGTATTACTTGAAACAATCAAAACAAAAGACTGCCACGTCCCTCGATTCAACGTTATTATTTACAATTTTCAAAACAAAAGAATTTGCTAGAACAGTCAAAACTGCAGCTAACTTAATTGTGAATAACATTTACAAAAAATTCTATTCAACATGAAGTTAGCTGCAATTTCGACATTTTTATTTAATTGTTTGAAAATGGAGAATGATGAGCACTTGCTTGGTGTTAATTTGAAAAATAACCGTAACATAGAACTGTCAGCAGGATGGTAGTAATCCACAACTTTGTGGTAGGTACATGTATTTCAAATTGTAGGATTGATGACACGGGACGACTAAAACTGTTCAGCGGGGCATTTCATCAAAATTACTGCAACTCCATCCTCATTTTCTTTTCAAAATACTCCATACTTCTAATCTAATTTATACTTTGCTTGTGTTTCCTTTTTTTTTTTAATTAATTATAATTATTTATAATTTATGATTATTTTAATTTATGCAAGAATTGGATTGTCCACTTCTTATAATAGTTGTAAAATAATTTATGAATGAAAATTATATTTATTTCAAATAAGAAATGCGATCACACTGAATAATGTATTTTTGTGGATGAATAATTGTATTAATTTATTTAATTTTTTTATGTTTGTGTTTTGATTTATTATTTTTAAAATGTTTGTTTCCTTGTGTAACATTGTTTTTGTTTTGTGCATTTCATTAATTTGAAAATACAAAAAAGGTGAAAATAAAACTTTTTTCTTGAAAATATTTGCTTTTATGTTTTTTCATATAATTTAACGTTTCATTACATTTTTGTTGACTTGACAATTTCTTGATTTTGCTATATTCAGTGCCATTCCTCATCAAATCCGAGGGTACGTATCTCGCGTATCTCCAAGCAAGGGCATTATCTCACAACATCACACCGCAGTCATGAGAGGCGAGAAGAAAAACTTCGGCGGCGTCCGCCAACCTAAAAAACACTGACAGCTAGCTAGGTTAGATGATTATAAATATTATTGGGTCCAGTGCGAATCGCATCGCGTAAGGTTTATATTAACATTCAACTTTATAAAAACAAAAAAAAAGTTCGTCAAGTTGTATTATCATACAAACTTTGCGCCGTGCGATTCGCATCGCTCCCAATATAATCATCGCTTGAGTAGGATATTAAAGAAAATAAAGGTACAATTTAAAAAAAACCATTTCCAGGGTCGACCGGTTACAAAGATAGCGGTAAAAGATGAAACTTTACTTGGTAGCTTAAAAATTGGAAATTTGTAAAGATTTAAAGATGCAAATTTTTTCGCTGGCCGCAGCTAGCTAGAACAGCTATTGAAAAACTCGGCTGCTTAGCGAGAAAATTTGCATCTTTAAATCTTTACAAATTTCCAATTTTTAAGCTACCAAGTAAAGTTTCATCTTTTACCGCTATCTTTGTAACCGGTCGACCCTGGAAATGGTTTTTTTTTAAATTATACCTTTATTTTCTTTGATATCCTACTTAAATTTTTAAATGGTGGGTGTTTTGCTTTGATGTCTGAAATTGTAAAAAAAGTGGTAATCGTTTAAAATCTGGAATGGAAGGGGGGTACTGTATAACCACCTTGACCGACTATTCCAAACATATTTTAAACGGCTGTCATGTGCTCATCACAACCATCATATGCTCTTTGTCGAGCGTAACGATTCTATGGTGGAATTTGAAAGAGAGTAAGTCTCCCCCTTGAAAATTAAAAAAAAAAAATTTACTTGGTAAAAGTTGAGAAAACATTGAAATTATGTTAACTTTGTTGGCTTAGACAAATACCGCAAAAATACGCCCTAAATGTGAATTAGCCCATCGCTGACTGATATATTTTTGTGTATTTAGCACGTCACACGAACTCTGCGCTCTACGATTGCTTTCATGAAAAAAATCGTTGAATCAAAGCATAAACAGAAGAACTTTGCATTTTTATATTACACTTTCGAAGCCTTTAATCCGTCATTTGATGTGTGCCTTGTTAGTACTGATTTGCAACTATTGCTATCCTTAAATTAAAGGTAAGTCGAAATCTACTCCCCGGGTTCGCACTTTATGCGATCAGGTTTATTTGGTACGCCCGGGGACAGACAAAAAGCCCTGCGGGCAAATAGTCACTTTATAAATTAAATAATTCCGGAACTTTAAAAAACTACTGTAAATTTAATGATCCTGACATATCAAGTGCTTTCTGAAGGGCACAAACCATAACAACGCATACAATTTAAATGCCGATATTTTTGTACATAAAATGCAATTCATAAAGCGTCAGCGTCAATTTTCAATTATATAGTTACAATTTTGAATAAGAACAAAGTTCAATCAATAAAGTAAAAGTACTCTTTCCACCCATTTTTTCGCCCAACTTGAAACTACGCAATTACTACAATAACAATAAGATCCATTAAGATCCTCATTAGAACCTGTATTTTTTCCTAATTTCTTGACTTGTATCCTCTGCTCCAATAAAAAGTATAAAAAAATAATTGTTTTTTGTTATATTTTGAACGGACGAAAAGTGAACCAAAAATCAATCAACAATGAAAGAGGGTTTCCAAAGGTAAGGTTGAAAAGACTGACACGATCAGTTTTGAGAGCTAATAAATTTGGATTTGTTGTAGGCACTGTCAAGCTTTCGTATGGTTTTTCCTTCAAATAACTGGTCACGAACATTAAAGCGTTCATTATATTGGCAATGCGATACGTTCTTTTTTTTTGTTTTAACAAATCCTAGAAAGCTCTTTGAAAGGAATATTGATCTATACTTGTGCTTCATAGACTTAGAAACGGCATTTGATCGGGTATCGAAGCAAAAGCTGTTTGAGGTGCTTAGCGAATACGGCGTCAGTGGCAGTTTATTGGGCGCCATTAAAAGCATTTACTCAGGAAGCAAGGCTGCGGTAAGAATATATGGTGAAATTAGTGAGGCCTTCGAGGTTTGTGAGAGAGTTCGTCAGGGTGGTTGTCTCTCCCCTCTTCTGTTCATAATTTTCCGACAAGATCATCAGGCATGCAAATTTGCAAGGAAATGTGAAAGTTGGGGAGGTTATTATGAAAATCCTGGCCTTTGCGGATGACTTAACTCTATTAGCAGATAGTACCAGTGATTTGCAGAGGGGGATTGACTGCCTGAATGTACCATGTGAGGAGTACGGGATGAAGATAAGTGTAAGCAAAACTAAGGTTATGCATGTCGGCAAATCTCAGAAAGAGGTAGTTTGTAGTTTGTAGTTTAAATGGGGAGCAGCTAGAACAGGTTTCCGAGTTTAAATATTTAGGAAGCATTTTTTCAGAGGATGGCAAGTTAGTTAGGGAATTTGAAGAAAGGAGGAAAATGGGAAGCGTAGTGGCCAGTCAGTTGAGGTCTCATGTCTTCAACAAAAATGAATTAAGTAGCGGCACAAAGTTAGCTATTCACAGGTCAATCTTCAAGCCAACGATTTTATATGGTAGTGAAAGTTGGGTGGACTGCGAGTACTTTGTGCATGGCCTGGAGGTTTCTGATAAGAGGGTTCGAGGAAGCATAGCAAAGGTTAATAGAAGGGAGCAGTGGGATAATCATATCAGAAACGACGACATCAGGGAAAATTTAGGGGTTATGTCAGTGGAAGAGGCGGCAAGG